>CAUYUJ010017593.1:250000-512500 GCA_963575745.1 Prorocentrum cordatum
AGGCTGCGCCTCGGGCCAGGCGCCAGTCGTCTGGCGGGCGCTGGCGCCGCGGGCCCTGGCCATGCCGAAGTCGGCGACCTTGGCGAGCGGCACGTCTTGCAGGCTGGTCACAGGCTCGTGGAGCAGCACGTTCAGGCCTTAGCTGCTCCGATACGCAACGCGCAACACGTAGCGCACCTGGAGCTCAGCACGTTGACTGAAAATGTGGGCCACTACGCGGAACCACGTAGACTGGAAGTGTGGGCTCAACACGTAGACTGAGCACTCAACATGTATGACGCGAGACGTTCACAGAAACGTGGGCCAATACGCTGAGCCAACACGCAACGTACTGGCACGGACGCTTTAAGCACAATACGTGTTGCGTGTCAAAACGGGCGTACGGAAGCAGCTAAGGTTCAGGCTCTTCAGGTCCCGGTGCATGATCCCCTGCCCGTGCAGGTAGGCCATGCCCTCGGCGATGTCCTCGGCCAACTTGAGCTGCTGCCTCAGGGAGACCTGGTGGTCGGAGAGGTGCAGCAAGCCGAACATCGTGCCCCCACGGCAGAGCTCCAGCACGAGATCGAAGGTGGGACCTCCGTGGCAGAAACCCAACAGGCGCACCAGGTTCGGGTGCTGGCAGCGCGCCATCACGTTGAGCTCCCGCATGTTGATGACGTCCATGGCCTGGCTCACCGGCGCGCGCTTGACCGCCACCTCCCTGCCCCGCAGCCAGCCGCGGAAGACCTCCGCAACGGACCCCGAGCCGATTGTCTCTCCCATGGCCAACTCGTCGCGCCGGATCAGTAGCTCCTGCGGGGACCGACGCCGCTACTCCCAGGGCCTTTTCCTGGGCGCATTCTGAGAGAACTCCGAACAGTGCGTTATAGCAGACTAGGTGGTCCAATGTATGTGGTGCAAGCTGTGTGGCGCAAGCTGTGTGGTGACAACTATCTGATGCAATCATCGTAGTGCGAGCTAAGTGGCGTAACGTACTTTGCGCAGGTTATGTGATCCAGTATATGTGGTGTGAACTAAGTTGTGTAAGGTATGTGGTGCAGTCAGCGTGGGAGAAACAAGTGTACTCATCCATGTGGTGTAAGCTACGTTGTGGCATCTAAGCGGTGCGGCCAATGGCGTTTGAGAGATGTAGAGAATTGTAAAAGGGGCAAGCCATGTGGTGTAAGCAGTGTGGTGTAGACTAAGCGATGCAATGTAGACAGCGCAACTTATATTTATACACATGTACACATACGCATACATATACATATATATATATGAATACTTTTATGTGCTAATCTGTAACAATGTACATTTATGTGGCCGCCCCCTGGGATGATACCTGTCTCTGCTTCTCTACTTCGTCATCGTGTTCCTCTCTCTTCTATCTCATCCCCCTCTCCTCTTTCTCCTCCTCCTCCTTCTCCTCATTTTAACATAAAACCTTCAAAAACACATGGTAATTTCAATAATTGTGACCCCGATTCTCAGGGAATGGCGGTTTCGCTTGAAAAATCCGTCCAAAATCGAGCCTCATGGGGACCTCCTGGAACCTCCTGGGGCCTCCTGGGGCGTTCTGAACCTTCTGGCACCCCAGACCCCGCCTCGGAGCCTCTGAGCCTCCTGGGGGTGTCCTGAAACCTCCTGGGGCCTCCTGGGGCCTCCTGCGGCCTCCTGGAGCCTCTTGGGGCCTCCTGAAGCCTCCTGGGGTCTCCTGGGGCCTCCTGAGACCGCCTGGGGCCTCCTGGGGCCTCCTGGGGCTTCAGAACTACATGCACACAGAGACACAAATCACGCCCAACACATCACACGCTAGACAAACATAACACACACACACACAACACCTACAACACACAAAAAGCACGCACCACACAAAGCATACATCACACACACACACACGCACAACACTCACAATCCTGGGGCCTCCTGGAGCCTCTTCTGGTATCCAAGTCGGGCCTCCTGAGGCTTCCTGGGGGGCCCTGGTACACACATCGCAAGATGTGGCAACCCCACTTGCGCTCGAGTGCGACTTCGATGTTGCATGTCACTCCTGCTTCAAACGCCCCTTCAGTTTTTTGTATGAGCCTGGGCACGCACGTGCCACTTGTATATGAATATTATTATGTGCTAATCTGTAACTATGTACATTTATGTGGCCGCCCCCCTGGGATGATACCTGTCTGTGATTCTCTACTTCGTCATCGTGTTCCTCTCTCTTCTATCTCATCCCCCTCTCCTCTTTCTCCTCCTCCTCCTTCTCCTCGTCCTCCTCGTCCTCCTCTTCTTGCTCGTCCTCCTCTTCCTCTTCTTTCTCCTCCTCCTCCTCCGCTTCCTCTCTGTAGCAATACACAATCAATAACAGACAGCGTTTGGCGCCGTCAGTGCAAAGAAACGCTGTGATTGTTTTTGTTTATTTGTCTGGTTAGTGGAACCCCGAACAATGTGTTTTTTGTCGGGGGAGGGGGGCCGCTTTGCAGGTCCAAATGTGCGCCTCGGCCTCCCTCGCAGCACCTCGCTCTGAACCTGCAAAAACAAAAATACACAACAACAAACAATAGTTGGCGCTCCTGGTGCAAGAAAGCGTTGTGTTTTGTTCGTTCGCGGCCCTAGTGGTTCTTCAGACCCTACTGTTCGCCGCGGCCTCTCTCGCAACCCTTCTCTTTGAGCTTGCGCAAAAAAACTAAGAATACACAGTGTGTCCTTGCATCCCAAGACAATATTCCCCGAACCCCCAAAAAACACCATATCCGGCGCCTCTGGTGCAAGGAAACCTGTGTTGTGGGCTATGCTTTTTTGGTGGGTGAAGCCACGAAACATTCTGTTGTTGGTTGGTTTTGCAAGCCCCGGTGCTCGCCGCGGCCTCTCTCGCAGCCCTTCTCCTCGAGCCTGCGAAACAAAAGAAAAAACAAACTAAGAATACACAGTGGTTCCTTCAATCCCAAACCAAAACATCCAAAACAAAAAAAAGTAGTTGGCGCCTGCGGTGCAAGGATTTGTTGTGTGTTATGCGTTCTTGGGTTTAAGATATAACGAAGAAATGTGTTTTTCGTTGGTTTTGCAAGCACGTTCTCGCCGCGGTCTTCGTCGCAGCACTTTTCCTTGAGCCTGCAAAACCAAAACAAATACACAGTGTTGCCTTGCTCCCTGAATAAAAACGACCGAAACAAGCAAGACAACTCAGCGTTTTCTTGAACTGGGGTTGAGCACGCCTGGCCATGAAGGATTCCTGCGTTCAGATTCCGTATGAAGAACTCATGAATAAAAGGCTCCCCAGGGAGGAATTCTGAATGCAGATTCTTTCGTGGGGATTCCTGAAATACGCATTCCTTAAGCAGGGCTCCGTAAGTGAGATTACTTATTAAGAAGACTCCTCAACGACTCCCTTTGACAGATTTCTTACGTCGAAATTCTTACTAATACTGTTGGGTTGAGATTCTTTGTATAGGATTCCTTAGGCAAGAGTTGTGAATAGCAGATCTGTACGAGGGCATCCTTCTCGATGGGCTCCTTAATCGATATGCCTTTTAAAAGATACTCCGCATGAGGGATCCCGTGGAAAAGATACCATATAAAATGGGGTTCTGGTTAAGGATGCCTCCTGAAAGGTTCCTTATGAAGGGTTGCTTAATGAGTATTCGGTTTCACGAATTCCTTCCTGAGGATTCCATATTCGGGATTCCTGGAGTTTTTGATCCTTCTGAAGGATTCCGTATGGAGGGTTCCTTGTTGAAGATTTGTGTAATCATATTCCTGATTCAGGGCTCCTTCATACATAGAATTCAATACGGATTCCTTCGTGCACACTCCTGCTTAAGGACTCCTGAATCCTTATGACGGGTTAGTTGAGACAGACCCCTTCGTAAGAATTCTTTTGTTAAGATTCCTTCTTCGGGAGTCCTTGGAAGGGATTCCACATTGAGGTTTCCATGATAAAGGTTTCCGTAGTAGAGATCCCTTGGTAAGGACCCCTTGGGACATATTCCTGGGAACGAAACCAGTACTCCGGATTCTTTGTGCAAGAAACGTCGTCGAGCCCGTCTGGCAACTTCCCTACGTAAGATTCCATATTGAGGACCCATTATGCAAGATTCCTTTCTGTGTGTTATTTCGTTTAGGCTTATGTATTGAGCGTTCATTGGTTAAGAGTTTTTATTCTGAATTTCTCGGTTACGGGTCCGGATTAGAAGGGTTGCCCAATAAACATTCCGCACTAAATATTCACTCGGAAACATTATTCGTAAGGATTCCTCGGCAAATGTTCCTTGTTAAGGGTTCCTTAGTTAGACACCGCATGAAAGATTCCTTGTGCAAATCTTGCGTTTACTACGGGACCCTTAATCAAGACCCCTTTACCAAATATTCCTCGTTAGCTGATCCTTATTAAAGATTCCACCTGCTCCTCCTCCTCATCCTCATCATCGGCATCGCCATCGTCATCATCGTCACCATCATCGTCGTCATCGTCGGGGTCGCGCTCGTCTTTTCTAGCTCCTCTCACTCCTCGTGGGGGAAACATACAACATCTTGATATGCCCCGCCGCCCTCAGCCAGAGGTCGCACTGCCCCGCTGAAGGAGGATTAGAGGATGAGGAAGAAAGGCGGAGAGCGGGGAGCAAATGAGGGGGAGGACGGAACAATGAAACAATGGGTAGCATCGCAGCCAAGGCAAATGGCATGACCACAGGGGGGACACACACACATACAGACATACATATATACACATATATAGATATGTATATGTGTGGTGCGAGCCGTAGCGGCGCAGTGTATGCAATGCAACATATGTGGTGCAAGCTATAGTGGTGCAGTCCTTGCACTGCAGTCTACGAGGTGATAACAATGGGATGCAACCAATCACGTGCTCAACTTCACGCTGTCCTCTACACTACTCGTGCAAACATCTCACCCTCCCACCCGCAACCTGGTCGCAAGACCTCAAGACCGTGACGGTAGGTACCAAATGGCACTTCGCAGCGACACCAACGCCGACGACGGCAGCGACAACGACGACGACGACGCCGACAACGACTACGAAGAGACCGACGGCGTCTCCAACGACTTCGACGACGACGACAACGACAACGACGACAACGACACCGACGACGAAGACGACGACGACGCCGACGACGACGAAGACGACGACGATGACGACGCCGACTACGACGACGACGTCGCCAAACGAAGACGACGACGACGAAAGAGGAGGGAGGACGACGACGGCGACAACGAAGACGACGACGATGGAGGAGGGAGGACGGCGACGACGCGAACGACGAAGAAGGAGGGAGGACGGCGACGCCGCCGACGACAACGACGACGGAGGAGGGAAGACGACGACGACGACGACGACGACGGCGACGAAATAGGAGGAACTACGAGGAAACGCCGACGACGGACGACGACGAGGGAGGAGGAAGGACGACCACGGCGACAACGACGACGGAAATGACGACGACGCCAAAGAGGACGACGACGACGACGAGGAAAGACAGAGGACGACGACGGCGACGACGACGACGACGAGAAGGGACGGCGACGACGACGTCGACGACGACGCAAGAGCTCGCGCGCACGTTTCTATTGAACCTCCTTGTTTCGAAACCTTTTGTTTTTGTATGTTTTGCGGGCACGTATTTTGTGTAATCCTTCCGGAAGCGCAGGTTTTTGAAGGATTTCGGCATGCGCGCGCGACGACGCGCGCGCGTGCACTTCGCCTTGTTCGTGTGCAGAAGAGTCTCGCGACGACACGCGCGCAATGGCGTTCGAACGATTTCGACATGCGCTTGCGCGAAGCCCGTTTGGTATCTGTAGCAACAAAAAATCTTAAACAACCTATGGTTGTCTGGAGTTTTAAACATGATTTGACACATCCCTTGCTCTTGCAAACATCCCGCCCACCCACACGCAACTTGGTTTGCAAAACCTCTTAAAAACGTGACGGTAGGTGGCACATTGCACTTGGCAGCAACACCGACGCCGACGACGATAGCGACGTCGACGACGACAACGACGACGCCGACGACGACGTCTACGACGACACCGACGACGTCTCCGAAGACAACGACGACGACATAGATAACAATGACGACGGCGACGACGACGACGACACCGTCGACGACGACGACTCCGAGGCCGACGCCGACGACGACGACGACGATGACGACGCCGACGACGACGACGCCGACGACGACGACGTCGACGACGCCGACGACAACGACGCCGACGACGAAGACGACGACGCCGACGTCGAAAAAGACGACGACGCCGACGCCGACGCCGACGACGACGACAACGACGCCAACGAAGACGACGACGACGACGACGAGGGAGGAGGAAGGGCAACGACGACAATGACGAGGGAGGAGGGAGGACAGCGACGACGCGAACGACGAAGAAGGAGGGAGGGCGGCGACGCCGACGACGACAACGACGAGGGAGGAGGGAAGACGACGACGACGACGACGGCGACGACGGCGACGAAATAGGAGGGACGACGACGAGACGCCAACGACAGACGACGACAACGAGGAGGGAGGAGGAAGGAAAACAACGGCGACAACGACGACGGAAATGACGACGACGGCGAGGAGGACAGCGACGACGCCGACGAGGAAGAGACGGAGGACGACGACGGCGACGACGACGACGACGAGGGAGCAGGGAGGACGGCGACGACGACGACGACAATGACGACGCAAGAGCGCGCGCGCACGCTTTTGTTGAACATCGGTGTTGCGAAATTCTTTGTTTCGCATTTTTCTTGGACACCGGAACCGGAAGTTTTTTCAAAGGATTTCGGCATGCTCCCGCGACAACGCGCGGGCGTGCACTTCGTCACAACAGTTGCAAAGGATTCTTGCGACGGCACGCGCGCAAGGGTGTTCGAACGATTTCGACATGCGTGCGCGCGAACCCGTTTGGTAGTATGCTTTGAAAATTTGAAACCCCTATGGGCTTTTCAAAATTTCGCAAGAACGCGCGCGTAAGCTTTTTCAGAAAACCAATGTTGCGAAACACTGTGTTTCGGTATATGTTTTTGGAAACTCGATTTTGAAATCCTTCCGAAACCGAATGTTTTCGAAGGATTTCGGCATGCGCGCGCGACGTCGTGCGCGTGTGCACTTCGTCCCATCTGTTGCAAGGGATTCTTGGAAAATTGTGATTTGGTATCAACGGGAGCGCGCATAGTATTTTTCGCAGAAAATGGCGGGGGGGCGATACCAGCCTGGCTAGGACAGTGCGCGCTCATATGTAGGATGGACAATGGTGGACAATGGGCCAGAATATTATGCAAATCGCGACGTGCTTTTTCCCCTCCTGAGCAGTGCAGAGCAGAGCCGAGCAGCACGAGCCAGGAGGAGGAGGCGGAGGAGGAGGAATAGGAGGAGGAGGAGGAGGAGGAGGAGGAGGAGGAGGAGGAGGAGGAGGAGGAGGAGGAGGAGGAGGAGGAGGAGGAGGAGGAGAGGAGGAGGAGGAGGAGGAGGAGGAGGAGGAGGAGGAGGGGGAGGAGGATTTTTGTGCTCCTCCATGGGACGCCGATCATGCCAGCTACGGGGGTGCACTACGCACTGGACTCACTCCCATGAGTGAGGAAACCAAGATCCTGTAGAGCCCAGCTCTCGAGGACGACCTCCTTCCTTCCCGTTCTGGGGTGGAGGCCCCGGTCGAAACGGCTCCGCCGTTCCTTGCCCATTTTGTCCAGGACAAAACCAGGCCGTCTGGCAGGGCACGTCTTGGCCAAGCCGACGGGATGCTGCTGCGCATACGGTGCGCATTGGACACAGTACAGCATAAAGTCACCCTGATCGGGTGTGCGGCCCCTGGGGCCAATCACCACCCCCCACAAAACATGTGAGCCCGCGAATTCACGCAGGCCCCTTCCAGCTCTTGGGCGCCTCGCGCCCACATTCTGAAGCCATGCCAGCCTTCCAGCTCCGAAAGCCGTGCAAGCACTGAACGCACCGCCAGCGGCCATCGGCCACCTCGTGCAGCTCGTGCTGCAGAAAACACGGCCTCACGGCCATCGGTGGCCGAACGCGCGGGGGCAGGTGAGCCCACTCCGCCTTGGGAGCAGGCCCACACGCCAGCACCCGCCCCAGATTCACCAGTCCACGCCGCGCCTCTGCGCAGGCGTCTTCCAAGGTGGCCTCGTCTTGGGCCCGCCTGGGCCAAAGGTTGAGAGCTTCCTTGGCCGCTTCGTCGGCCCACGAGTTGAGGGCGATCCGCCACTCACCCTCAGTCTGAGGGGCGGCAGGCACGTCCTGGTGAGACTTTACCTTCACCCCCGTTCTGTACGCGAGGTCGCCGCGTCGAACGCGGCGCCAGTGCCCAGCATCACGCCAAGCTGGGCTAAAGGTGCACGCGCACCCGCGCGCTCGAGCGGCCAACGCCGCTGCATTGTCGCCAACGTACGGCTGGCTACCGTCGGCATAATCGGCCGCTCTGCAGTATGCTTGCAGCTCGGCAGCGAGAGCGGAGGTAGGGAGCTGACAGGTGAGGGAGTCCACGAGCTTGCGAACGATCCCGCCCCTCCCCCGCTGCACCACCGCCCATCCCCCACGACGGAGCTCCTCGAGGGCACTGGTGGAGGCAGACCCGTCACCCGCGAGAGGCTGGTGAGGCTCAAATTCAAAATCATCAAGTGGCACGGGTTCGTCTCCTACGAACGCTCGCACGATCATCGTCGCTGGCGTCGCGGGCAAGGCCACCGAGGGACTGACGGGCACCGAAGGCACCCTGGGACAGAAAGGGCCGATGTTATCTTCGCTCCCCTGTTCACTTTGCTGGCGGCGGGGAGGAGGAGGGGTCACTTTCTCATGGCCCTCAGCAAAGGCCGCACACAGTCCGAGGCGGTGCGCCAAGTCATCACGCACCCCGCAGTGCCTGCAGGTGCCCGCGCTCTCGTCGTAGCCCCACTCGACCATCTTGGCGCCCGTGAGGTAGGTGCCCCCCACGGCGGAGGCGATGGCCCACTTCTCGAGCGGGGTGAGGTGCTTGCTGCCAAGGGTAGCCGCGATCACCTCCCAGCAGACCTCAGGCAGGGCCTCCTCGTCCAGGTTCTCTCGGCGCCTCACGCTATCCGTGGCGCGCTCGCGGACCCTGTCCAGCACGTCGCGCAGGTAGAAGTACTCCATCCTCTTGGGGGCGTGCTCGAGGGCCGAAAGGCGGCCAAACCGTGGAGACACGAAGGCCGTCGCACTCTCCACCGACCAGCCTGCTACCACGGTTGCCTTCAGCGCTGCTCCTATTGGCCCTGCCTCAAGAGCCCCGTGCTGGTTGTCCTGGAGGGCTTGCTCGTAGACCCTGCGCAACGTCGTGACGGGCAGCACCTTGCCGTGGCGATGCCTGTCGTCGGTTGCCCTCCACCATTCTTCTAAGTAGCGGCCCAGGGGCGTGAAGGCGGCCATGCCCAGGGGGTCGATCTCGGGGTACATGGCGCCGAAGACGTCTGGCGACATGTGGATGTGCCCGTAGATCTGCTTGGTGATGCGCCTCATGCCGTCGAGCTCCTGGACCGTGAACCCGCTGACCTCGCCTCCCCACTTCTTCATGGGCAGGATGGCCGTGTGCAAAATGCGGCGGGTTTGCCGATATGCCTTCATCGCTCGGACTGCCATGCTTAATTTTTTCTTTGCTGCCTTCCACCGCTTTCCACGCACAAGTCCAGGGTGAATGTTGCGCACGACGCTTCCGTGCCGACGGCGGCCTGCCCGAAAGTCAGCTCCAAGATGGCGCACCGTCGCGCCGGGGGGGTGGGGTCGGGGTCGGGCCCCGCGCCGCCCTCGGGGGCCTCCAAAGGTGGGCGGTGGGGTCGGGCCCCGCGCCGCGGCGCCCTCGGGGGCCTCGCCGCGGCGGTGGTGTGCTAAGGCTTCGGCAGGCCCAAGCTCGCCAGCCTGCGCATGCCCTCCGTGGTGACCACGCCGCTGTTGCCCAGGATGGTGCCCATCGCGTCGGCAACCTGCATCTGGAGCTCGTCGTGCATGGCACTCTTGAGCCCGCGCGCCGCCTCCACCATGAGGTCCACGCAGGCGTCCGCATTGTCGGCGACGACCTCCTGGCTGATGTCGTCCACGTGGACCGCGATCCCGACCTGGGGGTGCTCGGTCGCCTGGGCCCTCAGCTCGTCCACCAGGTACGCCTGCAGGGCGTATGTGGCTGAGAAGCACCCCGCGACGATGCCATTCTCAGGGTGCAAGCTGTCACCCGCCAGGCCGTCCAGCATGAGGGTGCGCCTCCAGCGGAAAGCGCCGATGACCACGCGCAGCACATGCAGGGGGAACTGCTCGGCGCAGCCCAGGCGGCATTAGCTCTTGTGCGAGACTTTCTCGAAAGCCTTGGCCAGGTCCCAGAGCAGGATGCGGAAGGCCCTCTCCTCGCCAGTAGCATCTTCTGCTCTCACCGCCGCGCGCCACACACAGTCGGTGACTTTGCGCGAAGTGCCCGTGTTGAAAATCCCCCTCTCGTCCAGCGCGTGCTGCTACTTCTGCAGAGCTGGCTTATGACATCGTCCCCATATTCGGTAGAGGCTCTTGAACTGGCCAATGGGTCGGCGCCCTCCAGCGGGCTTGAGATGCTGCGCCGTGAGCATTTCTTGCTCGTCCGTGGGGAAGACGCCTGCATCTGTGAAGATGTTCAGCAGCGTCGTCAGCGGCCTGGCGTCGCTGAGCCATCCCAGGTGGCGTGGATGCATGCCTCCTGGCTTGCAAGTCTTGGCTTTGAATGACCTGCATGTCTTTCTGACCTTCTCTGGCTCAAGGAGGTGCTGTCGATGGTCATGGCCACCTTGCTCAATGGCCGCGGTGATGGCCTTGTGCAAGGCGTGATATACTTGATCTGGCTGATCAGGGGGACGAACGTTCCATACTCGTGCCCACTCCTCCTGGTGCTTTGTGAGTAAAGCCACTGGGCAAGCCGAGCGGTCCCGGATGCGCTCCACGGTGCCGTCTACCACCTCGGCTGCACCTTCCCCTGGGTCCTTCGTCCACCTGTGGAGCATGGGCGCCCCGCGCAGGTGGTCCTCGGCCAGCACTTCACGCCGGCCCTTTACCTGTCGGCCATGCACACTTCCGCTGACCACGTCTTTGCCCACGCGCTCCGCCATCTTCGCGATGAGCTCGATCTCGCCAAGGACCGAGTAGGTGGTGCGCGCTGTAGGTCTTGGCGGTGGCGTCGAAGCTGGAGGCGTCGGCGAGGCCCTTGCCGCACTCGCCTCGATCCGACCGCCATCCACCTGATGGAGCGCACTCGGGACTGCGGAGTCCCCAGCCTGCCAGCAAGGACTAGCTGGTTCTCCCGCATCCCCAGTTGCATTCAATAGTTGCTCGTGCTCCTGCGTGGCGAGCAGCTGAAGGTCCAGCTCGTCATCTAGCTCTGCAAACGGGTCCGCCTCGGGGTCGTTCAAGCCGCTGGTTCTCGGCAGGTCCAGAGGCTGCGCAGGGTCGGCACCCGCGCAAGTGCAGAGGGGTGTGGGCGCAGCATCGGCGAGCAGGGCAGTGCTCAAGCCACGGGCGGCTGCTGGGGCGGTGCGGGCATCGGCCACCACCTGGAGTGGGGCCGCACCTTGGGGCACTTGCCAGGAGGCCCCAGGGGTCGGTGACCTTCTCGGCGCTGCGGAGGGGCGCCCAAGGTCACCGAGCTCCCGCGCGCTGCTGGGAGCTGGCTGGGAGGCCCCAGGGGTCGGTGACCTTCTCGGCGCTGCGGAGGAGCGTCCAAGGTCACCGAGCTCCCGCGCGCTGCTGGGCGCTGGCCAGGCGGCCCCAGGGGTCGGTGACCTTCTCGGCGCTGCGGAGGAGCGCCCAAGGTCACCGAGCTCCCGCGCGCTGCTGGGAGCTGGCTGGGAGGCCCCAGGGGTCGGTGACCTTCTCGGCGCTGCGGAGGAGCGTCCAAGGTCACCGAGCTCCCGCGCGCTGCTGGGCGCTGGCCAGGAGGCCCCAGGGGTCGGTGACCTTCTCGGCGCTGCGGAAGAGCGTCCAAGGTCACCGAGCGCCGGCGCGCTGCTGGGCGCTTGCCGGGAGGCCCCAGGGGTCGGTGACCTCCTCAGCGCTGCTGCGGGGTCTCCAAGGTCACCGAGCTCCCGCGCGCTGCTGGGTGCTGGCCAGCTAGGTGCTTCCAAGCATTCCGCAGACAAGTACTCGTTGCTATTGGAGTTGCCGAAGTCGCCCTCCGTGTGGCCTGGGTGGTGTGACGACGAAGGGCCGAATCCCTCCCAACCCAGGCCGTGACGATCCTGGTCGTCGTAGTACTCTTCGGGTGGGCCCCTGCCTGGGCGAGGTCCCCAGGAAGACGGTGGCGCCCTGGTGCCCAGGAGGTTCCTGAACATCTGGCGGGTCTGGTCGCGCATGCTGCTCATGTTGACGAGCACTCGTGCCCTCTGGTCATTGTTGAGCTCCGAGTCTGCGCTGATCTGGCGGAAGAACTCGCGCCTGCCGCGGGCGGTGTACTCCCAGGCCTCCTCGCACACCTCTGCCAGGATCTGTGCGAGCGTGCGCCCTGGGCGCGTTGAGAGAAGCCACTCTCGGATGGAGGAGCGCCTGACTGTCTGCGTTAACTCTCCCAAGTAGGCCTCACACCAAGTTACGAAGTCATTCTTATCCAAGTACTGCTCGCCTGCCAGGTTGTCGATCCAGAAAGCGGCCCACGCCCGAATGTCGTCACGCAGGGAGTGCCACCTGTCGACCTGCGTCGGCGGCAAGGGCCCTGGTGGGAGCCCCATGGCAGCAGGCGGCCCGTCTCCATCCGGCTGCTGACAAGCTCGTGCAATACTTGCCCACCCCTGCAGGACCTTGTCGCGCAGGGGCAGCACCGAAAGGTCGACGACGGTCTCGGGGTTCGCCACGGCCCCGCTGATAACATCGCCGACTCGGTCCAAGACGACCTGCACGATCTGGCACCAGTCGTCGCAATCGCCAAGGGTGCGGTACGCGGCGCCGAACTTGCCTGAGCGCTGCATCCCTTCACGGCAGAGTGCGATGGCACCTCTGAGGCGTCGGCCTGGGCAGCCTCGCTGGTCAAAGCCACCCGGGTGAGCCTGGCGATCAAGATAGATGTTCAAGAGGCCTCGAACTTGGCGCAGCTGCCCAGATTGCCACGTGAGCGCACGACCTGGCGTGGTCTTGCCGTTGGCCTTAGTGGTCCAGATCTCGGGCAGGGTTACCTCTTTGAACTGGATGCCCCCCCCCCCCCAGAGCTGCATGGCCCTGGCGTCGCGGTCCACGATGCCCTGGAAGTCCTGGCGCGCCGTGCCGAGCCACACCTCGTGGGCCCTGTCCACCTGCGCCTGGCGGTCGGCAAACGTCTGCGCCTGCTGTCCGTCGTGACCCACGAACTGCTGGTAGGTCTCATCGAGCACGTGCTGCGTCGCCGTCCAGTCGGGCGGCTCCCGACGGGGTCCCACAGGCACCGTGGTGGGCATGTGCGCGGTGCTGAGCGGCATCCTCACTGTGGGCCACTCGGCGCGCTTGCTGACGCTCACGTGGACCACGTCGTGGGTGGGCAGCTCGAGCGAGGTGTTGGCGACGGGCACCTGCATGGCCAGGCCAGCGCGGCCTCCTGTCACGAAGTAGTCCCTGATGTAGTGGGTCCCGCCGCTGCCGTGGCACGTCGGGTCCGTCGGCGCGTGCACCTGGATGCCCGGTGCACGGAAGCCTGCAAAGCTGGCGAGCTCTGCGGGGTCCATGTTCATATCGCCTCCCATGACCCATGGCAGGCCGTGGCGCGCCTGGTGCTCGCGCAACTTGTAGAGGATGTCGAGGTTCTGGCCCTTGAGCCCCACGTTGACCTCGAGGTAGACCGAGTACAGCGCCACCGCGCCCATCCCTGGCAGTCGAGCGTACCCAACACACGCTCTGCCTGGCCACTGGACTTGGCCCTGCGGGTCATACCAGAAGTCGATGAACCTCTTGGCCAGCACGGCCACGCCGCCCTGGAAGCCCTTCACCTTAATGATGGCTGGAGCACAAGCCATGGCCCAGCCTTCGTGCATCAGCGTGCGTTTGACCTCCAAGAGTCGCCCCTGTGATTGCTTGTGCTCCTGCACGAGAAGGATGCTGTCGGACACGAGCGGGAGGATGCTGCGCCCTGCGCCCCAAGATGTGATATCTGCCGTCGCAAAACTGAAGTGAACATGTCGCTTCTCGTCCCCACGCGAGCCGCCGTCCGTCCCCTCGTCGACGTTGCTTCCGTTTCTGTATGTGCTAAAACCGCTGCCGCTTGCGCATTCCCATGCGCTGGCACAGGTCCTCAAGAGCCCTCTTGCTGTCCTCGCATTTGCACGCTTTGCAGATTTCTGCAACATCAGTGTCGCCAAGGCTCTCGTCCATCGGCGTCGGGATGTTCTCACCGCCATCACCCTTCTGGCCGTCTGGGGGCTTCCCCTGGGAGGCGGTCCACATGAGGTGCTTGGTGAGAAGCTTGGCGACCATGACCAGTACATCAGGTCCCAGGTTCTTTGCTTCAGGTGCCATGGCCAAGAAACGCTCGGCGTCGCGTTGGGCCTCGGGTGGTGGGCCTGGCTGGCCCAGCGGCATGGCCCGCAGCATGGCCTGGTTGAGGCTGGCCTCCAGCTCGGTGATGTTCGCGGTGTCCTGAGCAATCGCCGCCTCCTGGTCGGCCACTGCCTTCTTCGCCTCCTCGACGAGCTTCTCTGCCTCGGCGACGTCCTTCTGCTTCTCGGTGAGCTCGTTCTGCAGCTGCACCCGCTTGGCCTTGGCGTGGTCAAGCTGGCGCCCAGCGAGCTGACCTCCGCCTGCGGCCCTCGCGCTGCCACCCGCTGCTGCTTGAGTTTCGCCAGGTCCTGCTCGAGTTGCCCCACGTCGATGCCACCTTTGCGCAACGTCGGGATGGTCTGCTCCAGGCTGGCGATCTTGCCCTCGAGCTCCTGGATGGCTGGATCCACTGGCGGCTCTGGGGCTGGAAGGGCAGCAGCGCCTGTGTCAGGGGCGCCGCGTCCGCCGCGTAGGCCAGCGGCGCAGCTGCTTCCGCCTGCCGTGAGTTTCTCCAGCGCCGCGGTGATGTTGGCCACGCCCGCCTCGAGCCGCTGGAGCCGAGGCGCGTCGCTGCCGCCCCCTTGCCGAGGGCCAGGCTGGCGGGGCTGTGAACGGGCCCTGGGCGCTGCCGACCCGCGCTTGGCCAAGGCCTCCTGGTGGGTCTGCCTGGCCTTGCGCACCACGGGGCCAGGGGCGTCGCGCCCGCAGAAGCACACCACTCTGTTGGCCCAGAGCCCCTCCTGGCGGCATCCCGGGCAGCGCCAGTGGGGCTCCTTGGGCCCCAGGAGCACCTTGCGGCCAGCAGCGTCAGCGGCACCAGCAGCTGCAGCAGGCGGCGGCATGGCCACGGGCTGCGCCTCGACGTGCTCGCCGTGGTGCCCAGCCAGCGTCTGGCGCGCAGCGGCCTGGCGCAAGGTGGCCCGCGCGCTAGCCCGCTTCCTCCGCAGCCTGCGGTGCCACGCGGGCGATCGCGAGCGGCTATGGCGCCGCCCGAGCGTCGGGATGGTGCACCGCCGCCCTTGGCAGGGCCAGCGGCGTCTGGGGGTTCGCGGAAAGCGGGCCGATCCACAAAGGCCCGCGCTCGCTGAACCACCTGAGGAGGAGGAGGGGGAGGAGGAGGAGGAGGAGGAGGAGGAGGAGGAGGAGGAGGAGGAGGAGGAGGAGGAATATGAGGAGGAATAGGAGGAGGAGGAGGAGGAGGAGGAGGAGGAGGAGGAGGAGGAGGAGGAGGACAGAGCGAGGCGCGAGCCTCGCCCAGCTCTCGTGGACGTGGTGCGACGACGGGCGGAGAAGGCCACGGGCGGCGTCGGGCGGCCACGAGCTGGCCCGACTGGCGCACGGTCCAGGCTGCAAGCCTGCAGTCAAAAACCCTAAGAAGGACGCGCGGTACTCCAGATCTCGTAATAAAAGGGAGGGGGCCTGGACCCTCCAAGACAAGCCATTTCAGACCTCCCCCTGTGGGAGAACCCTCCAAAACATCGTCCCCAGACCCCCCCAGGCCCTCCAAGATAGCCTGGAAGAGACCCCCCCCGAAATGAGACCCCCCTCCCTTTCTTACGAAATCTGGAGTAAGGTCGCCAGACCTTTGGAGGCCGAAGTTGGGATTTCTGGGGCGGCGGGCGACGAGAACCCCAGGGACGCAAGAGCAAGGAAGAGCAAGGACGCAGGGGCACCCTGAACAAAGTCGCGCGTCCCTATTCGGGCGTGCCCTAGCAAGAGCAGGGAAGAACAAGGAAGAGCAGAGGAGGAAGAGCAGGACGCAAAAGCAAGGAAGAGCAAGGAAGAGCAAGGAAGAGCATTAGGGATTTTGACTGTAGCACAAAGCAGAGTCGGAGCCGAAACGGTGCGGCCACGGGCGGCGGCGCCCTGCGGCGACGGCCGGCCCCACGCCGGCCAGACCGACGCACGGGCCGACGCTTCCCCACGAGAGAAGCAAAGAGCCCGTGAGGGCAGGCACTGCTCAGACGATGAGACAAGGAAAAACCCCTCTGACTACCTACCAGACCACCCCAACCCAACCCGAAGACCCGAATTTCGGGTGGGGGGGGGAGGGTTCCACATGTGTTTTCTCTATGTTTCCCGACCCCCCCCCCCACTGGAAATCGAGGGTAAATCTGAGCCTTCGGGTTGGGTTGGGGTGGTTTGGTGGGTGGTGGCCCTCAGTGCAAGCACTGACTCGGAGCAAAAGGGCGAACGGATAATGCCTCTGAGGCCCGCGCGGGCTTCTCGGATCGGCGCCGTGCCCCATGCCTTGCGCGCGAAGCGCGCCATGGACGGCGCAAGGGGCGGCGCCAGGGGCGGCGCAAGGGGCGGCACCAGGGACGGCGCCGGAGGCGCAGCCAGGGGGCCCAACGCCGATCCAAGACATCCGCGCAGATCTACAGAAAATCATGGATATAGCACCCCGCAAGTGCGGATAAGAGTGAGTGGACGGGCGCGGGGTGGATCGCGGATGGGTTGCGGGTGTATCGCGGGTGGGTCGCGGGCCAGGTCGCGAGAGGGTCGCGGGTGGGTCGCGGGCCGGGTCGCGGGCCAGATCGCGAGTGGGACGACGACAACAACATCAACAAACAACAACAACCCGCACCGCGGAACCCCACTTCAGCGACGCATCCAGGGACAGGGAATGACCGTTTGGCTTCGTCGCTCAAATATGACGTGATTCAATCTTCGAAACGAGACGTCCGAAGAGAAGCCAACCGTTACGAGGACGAGCAACGGCATCGTTGACCCGAGATGCCTGCTTATCCTTTATCCTCTGTGTCCTCCTCCTCCTGTTCCCTCTCCTCCTCCTCCTCCTCCTCCTCCTCCTCCTCCTCCTCCTCATCATCACCACCATCATCATCATCATCCCCCTGTGGCCTCCTCCTCCGCCTTCACCTCTGCCTGCCCCAGACATATGGCGCCTCGATATGTTCCAGACGTGGGCCCCCGACCTCTCGACCACTCTTCCAGGGCTGGCTGTTCCTCCCGAGCTTTTTTTTTGACGGCCGAGGCCCCGAGAGGCCCTCGGGAGGCCGAACATCATGAAAAACATCCGTCCCCTCCGCCGCCCCCGCCTCCTCCTCCTCCTCCTGCGAGCTCCGTGCCGAAGGCCTCCACGGCGAGGTCCACGTCTGGCTTCCGCCGCATCGCCTGCGCCATGCACCTCGCCCGCAGCACCGACTCCTTCGCGGAGAGGGCGGGCACCCGCTTCGAGGACCGCGAGGACGAGGCAGCCCGCGAAGGCACCTCGAGCCTGAGAGAAGGCACCAAGAGCGTCCAGATGTCCAGTTCCGATCAGAAGCCCTGCGCCTTCTAAGAAGCAGGGGTGCTTCTAAGAAGCCCTCCCCCCTCCCCCCACCCCCCTCTGCGCGTGGCTGAACACTGGAGCGACAAGCTGGGGGCACCTCGGGTTAGGGACACTCCTAGCCACACCCGAGGTCGGGCGGGCGCCCATCCAGGACACCAGGAGGCCAGAGAGAGGCCGCAACCTCCAGGACCTGTGCCCTTCCTGGCGAGCCTCTTATAACCAGCCTCGAAATTATCCCTATCCCTAAGATGGGCGAGCAAAAAGCGAGGACAATCTTAGGGATAGGCCCTCAGAAACTGAGGGAATCCTTAAGATCGGCATCGAGGTGAGGTGGTGTCAAACATAGGGATAGGGATATGTTTCAACCTGGAAATCTTAGGGACCTGACAGCCTGGGCCACCCCCAGAAGAAGGCTCCCGGGGGCCCCCGAAAGGGTTCAGGATTTTCTCCCTTGGCCCATCGGGCAGCTGCGACCAGCGCCTTGCCCTCTCTGAACCGTTCGTGCTCCCCTAACTACAGCAGGTTCGTGTAGTGACGACCCTGGCGTTGGTTTCTGACACCACGTGGGCTATTCGCCCCTGAATCGGGGAGACGTGAGACTCGGGTTCGGAAGACTCGGGTTGGCCCATCATGAAAATAACGAGGCCCGGTCCGAAATTCGACGCGAGCGCCCGCTGCAGACATCCCACGAAAACCGAAAACTGGACCGACAAAGACCAGGACGCGCTCGTCAAAAAACGCCGGCTGACCCGAGTCCCGGCGCACTCGAGTCTTACGTTTCCCCGACTGAGCGATCGGCGGCTCCTGTTCTTGGGCGCCCGAATTATCCGGGGTAACTCGGGTCCGGGGTAACTCGGGCTTGGATTCGCGAAACAGGAACCAGAGTTAGCCCTGACCCGAGTTACCCCTGATGATGTGGGGCTCGGGACGCCCAAATTATCCGGGGTAACTCGGGCCCGGGGCAACTCGGGTTCGGAATCCCGAACAACGAACCCGAATTGGCCCTGACCCGAGTTACCCCTGATGATTCGGGGCTCTCCTCTTCCGTGACCAGCTCGTTCCATGCTGGTAGACTCCCGGCCGACGCCGGCGTTCCGCCTTGAACGCGCTCGCGATGGGGCTGCCGCCGGGTCGGCACGAGACGAGCCTGCCGCGGGGAGGGGAAGTGGCTCACAGGGGAGCACGGAGCTGGAATCGGCGAGGCCCGTGGCCAGCAGATCGGCGAGAGGCCCCCCAGTGGCAAAGCCGCACGCTGGCGGGATGGGATATCCTCGCCATCGCTCGGAAGTCCATTCCCTGTGTTTTTTCAGTTTCGTGCGTGGTTTTTTCGGCAAATGGTCAAGGATGCTTCTCGATGGTCCTCGCCGAAGAAAAACGCACACGTCCGAGCGATGCCAGGTATCAGGCTCCTGTCAGCAATGAAAGGGCGCTATAGGGGGTCGAGTCGATGCATCTCCCCCCCTGCAGCCTGTCCCGCCCTGTCCTTGCCCAGCGGCTCTCGGGCCACAGCTCGGCTCTCCGTCGGCTGCTCCGGGCGAGCGGGGCCCCCGCAGAGAGCGCCCTCGGCGAGGCGCAGCGGCTGGAGGGGCCTCCCAGGGGCAGGAACGCCGCGGAGAGCCAACGGAGATGCAGGGAAACCCACAGCGTCGAAGCGCCGAGGCGCCCGGGGGTCCAGACCGATGTGACTCACCCTACAGTCGGGGCGTTGACCTTTTTCCCATAAGTTCAACCTCGATTTCCCATGGAAAACCTAGGGAAAACCCGAGGCAAACTTTGAAACAATCAAGGAACACCGCGCCCCTCCCCAACGAAAAGGGTTCCTTCTTCAGCGCCCCGACTGTAGGCAAGAGTGACCTTCGGTGTGCGCACTCGGGGGGCGCAAAGTGGCCGAATCCAAGCACGCAGTCAGCCGCTATCGCATCCCGCTCCAGGATAAGGGGGACTCCGATGCGCCCGCACCACAGGTCACTCCGGCGAAGGGTCACTCTCAGTCGGGCCGCTGAAAGAAGGAACGCGCACTAAGGAACGAAGCCCCTTCTTGGCCCTACCGTGCCCCGGGAGGGCAAACAGGAACAGCACTGGAGGCACCTCAGGAACATCGAGCCCCTTGCGAACCCAGAGTGTTCCTTACTTCAGCGCCTCCACTGTACTCGGGAGCGGCCAAGAGGGGGGTGTCCAAGAGGGGGGGGGCGCAAATCATGACCGGCGGCACGTGCGCGGCCCAGCGGGGGGGCCAGGGACGTACTGAAACAAGAAGAGGCGCCATGAAATCCGAGGTAATATCATGGCCCGCGCCATGAAATCTGGGGGAAAAAACATGGCCCGCGCTATGAAATCCCCCCCCCCCTAGTCATCACCCCCCTCTTTTCCG
Organism: Prorocentrum cordatum; assembly: GCA_963575745.1. Classification (NCBI taxonomy): domain Eukaryota; class Dinophyceae; order Prorocentrales; family Prorocentraceae; genus Prorocentrum; species Prorocentrum cordatum. Next base: position 270,126 of record CAUYUJ010017593.1, read on the forward strand.
CCCCCGACTGTACGTGCTGTCGAATTTTCACCTTACCCCTGAGAGCCGCGGCCCCGGGGAGGGACGGTGCGCGCGGCAGCGGCGGCCGAGGGAGAGGAGAGAGGAGGCAGGAAGACACCTCGGGGGCCGCCGCTCCTCGGCCGCCGCCGGGGGCAACGTTCGAGCACGGGGAGGAGGAGGAGGAGGAGGAGGAGGAGGAGGAGGAGGAGGAGGAGGAGGAGGAGGAGGAGCAGGAGGAGGAGGAGGAGGAGGAAAGGAGGAGGAGGAGGAGGAGGAGGAGGAGGAGGAGGAGGAGGAGAGGCTGTCGATCTTCACCTGGCCCCGGAGAGCCGCGGCCCCGACGCCCTGCGCGCGGACGTCCCCCTGCCGTCGGGCCCGCGCGGCGCGACGCCGCCGGCCTCTCTCCGGGAGCCCTGGCCCCTGCCCGCGCCCTGGGCAGGGGCCCCCGCCGCGGGCGCCACGTACCTGGGGAAGCAGCGGCAGGATCCAGGAGACGCCGCCGTGGGGAGGAGGAGGAGGAGGAGGAGGAGGAGGAGGAGGAGGAGGAGGAGGAGGAGGAGGAGGAGGAGGAGGAGGAGGAGGAGGAGGAGGAGGAGGAGGGGAGGGGGAGGAGGAACAGCGGCAGGATCCGTGTCGCTGTCGAGGGAGCGATGGATGTTCTGGGCGAAGGTGGGGCCCGTTTCGGTCGGGAGGTCCCAAGCCTCGAACGTATCCCTATCCCTAAGGTTGACACGCCACAAGGCGACGACAGTCTCAGGTATGCGCCATCAAAACATAAGGGGATCCCTAAGATTGGCATCGGGATGAGGAGGTGCCCAGCATAGGGATAGGGATATGTTCCAGGCTGGTAAGCAGCAGGATCCAGGAGACGCCGCCGTGGGGCCCATCCGCGTGTCGCTGTCGAGGGAGCGACGGATGTTCCGGGCGCAGGTGGGGCTCGCTTCGCTCGGGAGGTCCCGAGCGAAGTGCACTCCGCTTCCCCCCTCAGAGATCGTGGGGTGGTGGGGCAGGGTTCGCAGGCGGCCTCTTCCGCAGGCTCTTTCCAGTACAGCGTCCCCGGAAATCTCTACCCACTCTCGGAGGCTGGCTTCTCCTCCTCAGTCGTTTTTGACGGTCCGGTGGCCCAGGGCAGCAGCGCGAGAAACGTTCGTCCTGCTGTTGTTCCATATGCTGAAGATCTGGGTCTTGCTGCTGGAGAAAAGCCAAAAGATTTCGGGCAGGAGCGCGGGAGGAGCACGCCGACGAGCTCCCACGCGGCTTATCGGCTGCACGCCAAGAGTGACCCACGGCACGACTGACCATTGGGTCTTGGGTTGTGATTGCCACGACAATGGACACTCTATCCATCCGATCATTGAATTACAAAGTTAAGCTGTGTAAGACATGTTCTAAAAACGCTGCAAACATGTATTACAGAGTCAAAACATGTTTGAAACCTGATTCAGACATCTGGAAATCATTTGGCGACATGGTTCCTCTCCATTGATCTGAAGGGGCCCCAGGGCACACAAATAAATACACACACATAAACAGATTCCCCATATTTTCCCATACTTTCTGGGTTTCTGTCTTCCGCCCCACTTCCCATATTTTTGCATACTTTCCTGGAAGTCGACGAGTAATTGGGGGGCTGTAGGGGGCTTGGGGGGCCGCGGACGAGGCCGAGCCCAAGCAATCCAGTCGCGTTGGCCAGTGCGGGTGGGACCCCGATGCGCCCGCACCCAAGGTCACTCCGGCGGAAGGTCTCTCCTACGCAGTAGATTGAAGGGGCCCTGGGACACACAAAAAATTACACACAAATAAAAATGTTCCCATATTTTCCTATATTTTCTGGTTGTTTGTCTTCCCCCCGCTTCCCATATTTTCCCATATTTTCCGGGGAATCGACGATTAATTGTGTCTGTGTTTTTTCCCTGCGCAATATCGGGAGCGGCCAAAAGGGGGATGTCCAAGAGGGGGGGTGCAAATCATGACCGGCGGCATGTGCGCGGCCCAGCGGGGGGGCCAGGGACGTAATGACATCAGAAGAGGCGCCATGAAACCTGGGGAAATATCATGGCCCCCGCCATGATATCCACCCCCTCTAGTCATCACCCCATCACCCCCCTTTGTTCCGCCCCCGACAGTAGATGGGATCGGAGGATCGCACCGCATCGCGGATGCATCGGCGACGTCGGATAGGTTCGGCGCCGTCGGCGTGGACAAAATCGGGTTGCACATCGAGCCGAATCGGCGATGCATCGGCGATGGCGCGCGATCCTCTGACCCCAGTTGCCCAGACCCCATATGGCAGGTCCAGGCCAGTGCGGCTGATCGAAAATGCTTTTTTAGAGGGACCAAATAACTTGTGGAGGTCCGCGCGGATTTCTGGGACCCGCGCTGGACCCCCCCCACTGGCGCGATGAGCGCGCCCGGGGCCGCGCCGGAGGCGCCGCCAGGGAGGGCCCAGCGTGGATACAAGAAAACTGAAAGGAGCGACACCAGTTTATGTTTATGCCGGTCTTTTCCTCGACATCTGGCAGGCCCAGACCAGTGTGGCTTATCAGAGATTCTCTTGGGGAAACCAAAGAATACCGATACCGATACTCCCCGGAACTATCTCGCCCGGGGTGCGTTCCGACCAGGCGTTCGAGCCGAATCCAGCGGTGGCAACGAGGGCCTCCAAGGAGACCCAAAAATGCTAAAACGGGGCGAGAAGTAGCTGTATGTTCGGGCTGGGCGAAAGGGGGGGATAGCAAAGGGGGGGTTTGAGAATCAGCTCGCGTAGCTGATTTTCCCCCGGCGCCTCCGGGCGCCAGAGGCGGCCATGCATCGAGGAATGTGCCCCTCGGTGGGGCCGAAACCAGCTGCATGCCGCAGATTTCGTAACCCCCCCTTTCCCAATTCCCCCCCTTTCGTCCAGCCCGATATGTGCACCTGTCCTCACATGGGAGATGCTCTTGATGGGCCTGTTTTCCACCACCACCGCCATAAGTTGGAGGGGGGAAGGAGGTGGAAGACGAGGAGGAGGACGAGGAAAAGAAGGAGGAGGAGGACCCCCTCCCCCTCCAACTTATGGTGGTGGTGGTGGAAAACAAGCCCATCAGCTCTTCTTCCCTCCCGAGCGCCGCCGGGCAGGTCGCGGCGCGCAGGCGGCGGAGCGCAGGGCCCGCGGCGCCACCGCCATCGGGGCCCACGGGGCGGGGCGCCGCCGCCCATTGGCGCCGGGCGCAGCCATGGAGGCCGCTGGCGGGGCTCGGGCCAGAGTGCCCGCGCGGGCAGGGAAGCTGGAGGAGGAGGAGGAGGAGGAGGAGGAAGAGGAACGATGGGAATTACACGTCGGTCGGAAGAAGTAGCTAGAAATATGAAGTAGGAAGGCGGATCAAGTAGATTGGGTCCAGGCCCCCCCAGGGAATAACAAAACGCAGCAAACGCGTGCCGATTCTTGAAGTAGGAAGGCGCTTGAAGTAGATTGGGATCTGGGAATCCAAAAATACCTACTTTCAACGACCGGCGTGTATGGGGTTGACGACGCCGCAGGTCGTGAGGACTGGAATTCGCGCTGCAGATCGACGATGGCTGCAGCTCGGACCGACTTCGGCGGCCCGCTCGGATGGGGGTATTCACCCTTCAGGATACGTGCAATATTCAGTTTCCCCCCTGGCTGTTCGCAAACCGAAATCAGGTGTCGGGGGTCCGTCGTTGCTGTACGACCACACCTGGAACAAAAGGTGAGGTTATCTTGCCCCCAGTGTGACAAGTTGCGCGAGCTGTTCAACATTTTACCCCCTAGCACCCTAGCGCTCGCCGACCGACGAGAGGAGCTATACCGGGCTGGGAATCGGGATAAGGGACACACCGCCGGTGGGAATCTCCACTCCACGCCTTGGGCCGTGATCCACAGGTCGGGTCGAGGGGTTCCTTCATCCTGCATCAAGGAGGGTCGCCACCGTGGCCGCCAGGGGCCCTCGCACCATCCGCCATCTCTTGGCTTCTGCCTCCTGGAGGCGAGGGGCTATCTTCGCCCATGCCCTCACGATCCTCGGGTGGAGCTCTGGGTGCCCGAACCAGAGGTCCAGCCAGGCGGCCAGCTGCTCCCGCGGGATCGTTTTCGCGGGGTCGCCGCGGCCGTAGGCGACGGCGAGCGTCGTGGTGGGGAATCGCCCCGGGCCGCTGCCTGCCGCTGCCCGCGCGGCCTGCCTCCTCAGCTTGAGCACCTCGTAGTGCGGCAAGCCGTGCGCCTGGCGCCAGCGCCCCAGAGCCCGCGCGCCACCTTCTTGAGGTGGAGGTGGGCGTGGCGCCGCAGGCGTCGGATGACGCCCGCGCGGCGAGCAGCACTCTTCATCCTCTGCTTCCCGCGCGCCCTGTTGCGGGAGCGGGCGGCGTTGCAGTCCACGCCTAGGTCCGTGCACGAGACCTTCGCTGTGGCGGGGATGCCGTTCTTCCTGAGGCCCCTGGCGATGTCCTCAGCCAGGCGGGTGGTGCTGGCCACTACAGTCGTCCTCCCCGAGCTGACGAGGCCCTCCTCCTGCATGCTGTGGCCCAGCGCGGTCGCGCTCTCCACCGCCGTCTGCGTCACCACGGGGTCCGGGCCCCGGGACCGCAGGACCGTGTCGTCCACGTACGTCCAGAGGCCGATGCGAGCCTGGTAGTTCAGCTGCGCGCGGTGGAGGAGGGGGCCCAGGAACGCTTTGGCCATCTGCACCTCGGGCGGCGACCCCGCCACGAGGGAGCGCCACGGGCTGATCTCTCTGCTCAGCCATTCCCGCTCCTTCAGGAAACGGGGAGCCAAAAACACCTGTAGTTCCATGCGTAGCACACTCGCGGGGAACTTCTGGCCCAGCGCATGGCGGACGAGGGTGGGGATGCTGATGCTGTCGTAGAACTTTACCAGATCTAGCAGCAGCGTCGCACAAGACACTCCGAGTGCCCTTGCCGTCTCGTCTTAAAACATGATCGCAATATCGACGCCTGCAGTGCCGAGGATCCCGCAATCGCCGTGTCCCAGAACTCGCCTAGCTCCTCGCTCCACTGAAACGTCACAGTGCCGCGGAGCTTGCTCCAGGTCTTCATGACGAAGGGGAGCTGGCCAAGGATGCGGTCCCCTCCTTTGGCCTCGGGGTCCACTGCACCGAGCGTGCCGAAGACCTGTCTAAGCCAGCAGCCGTTCTCCTCGATCGAGTTAAGGAGCTCCACCATCTCGGCGCGGCCCTCCTCTGGGAGCCGCTGGACCTCGAGCGGGCCCAGGACGTCGACGCCCTTCGACTTCCTGGCACTGAGGGGCGGCAGGAGGTAATCCAGCTGCTCCAGCGTGATAGGCTCAAGCGCCTCCTCCTTCGCGACGCGACGGACGATCTCCACGCCGTTCAGCAGCTGGTTCACGGTCAGCGTGGGGTCGCTCCAGACCTTCTCCCACTCATCAGCTCGCCGAACCATGATCACCGTGGGATCTGCGAATGCGGTGGTTCTGTAGACATGCTCGTCCTTCAGGATCTGCATCGCGTCGCCCTGCTGCTTGACATGACGGTGGAAAACATCCAAGGCATGCTTCCACATCTTGGTGGCCGACTGCTGGAAAGACCTCCTCGACTTGGCCAGGCCGGCACCAATGACGCGAGCCTGGAATATCTCCGCCCTCTCGCATAGGGTCGGGATGTCTTCATCGGGCTGCTCCGAGAGGCGCATCGCCGCCGCCAGCCAGGTGATCCAGAGATCGTCCTGGTCGTGCTTGAACCTGGGCGTCCAGCTCCAGCTCCTGAGCCGAATCCAGCAACTCCTCGGACTTGCCGTCACACACAAGCCTCTCTATACTACGCCCTGCCGTCCGCGTCCGCAGCAGGTGCGACCTTCGGAGAAGGAGGAGCAGGAGACGGAGGAGGAGGAGGAGGAGGAGGAGGAGGAGGAAGAGGAGGAGGAGGAGGAGGAGGAGGAGGAGGAGGAGGGGGAGGCGGAGGAGGAGGAGGAGAAGGAGGGCGAGGAGGAGGAAGAGGAGGAGCAGGACGAGGATAAGGAGGAGGAGGAGGAGGATAAGGAGGGGGAGGAGGAGGAGGAGGAGGAGGAGGAAGAAACACAGAGGGAGGCGGAGGTGGAGGAGGAGGAGGAGGAGGAGGAGGAGGAGGAGGAGGAGGAGGAGGAGGAGGGGGGTGCGGAGGTGGAGATGGAGGCGGCGGAGGCGGAGGCGGGGGCGGAGTGTCGAGGGTTGTTTGTTCCGTAGCGCGAGCTCCTTGCCCGATGCTCCAGAGTCCGTAGTCGGGTAGGGAACGGAGGGTGGAGAGGGGATGGAGGGAGGGAGGGGGGGGCATCGCAGTGCAAAGTTCCCTAAGAAACAGCCGCACCATGGCCACAGCAGCAGGTGCTCAAGTCCCGAGTGCGGGCCTGACATCATCGCATACACTTCGTGGTGCGAAGACGGAGAGCAGTGGAAGCCTGGGCCTAAAGACGAGTGGAGCCAAGAAGCTGAGAACAAAGAGGAATGCGCTCAAGAGGCTTGAGATAAGGAAGAGCCAGGCGGCTGCCAGCAGGCTGCCGCCACATCACTAGCTACAGACCTGCAGTGGCACATGAGAAAAGGAACGGCAGCGGCGGCGGTGGCAGACAGAGGCAGCGGTGGCAGGCGGTGGCAGGCAGTGGCAGGCAGTGGCAGAGGCAGAGCGTGCGAGAAGCGACGGCAGAAGCGGGGCGCATCCCCTGCCAGAACCAGAGCGTGAAAGACGCCACCAGTGGCAAAAAACACATGTCAGCAGGTACATGCGAATGCCCACCTGAGCGAGAAGGGCCCGCAATGCCAGCTGCCTTCTTTCCGACTTCGCATAGAACGATCGGTAGCCACGACACCGCGGATAGAGACAAAACTGCAACATTGGAAGAGATGGGAGGAATGGAAAGATTGTCAGATGTGGCGCGGGCGCACCAGTCTTGCACCGTCTCTTCTCCCTTTTCCATCCCCTCCGAAACCCACATCCCCCTACTCCTACCCCTCCGGCCTGAGCCCCCCCCCCTCATCCTGCTCCGCCCCCCCCTCCTCGCCACGACTGCGACGAGGACGACGGCGACTGCGCCGACGAGCGCGCCGCCGACGATGACAAAGACGGCGACAATATGGGGAAAACAAACCTACCTCGCTTTGGACCACCCTCGCTTCCAAGAGATACCAAACGATGCCAAACCACGGGCTGTACTGGTCAGATGCCGCTTGACGAGGAGGCGCGCGGTATGACTTGGCTTTGCCTGGAAGCGAAAGCGGCGCAGGTAACTCACGCTCTGAGACGAGGACGAGGGAAGACGACGACGGCGCCGACGCCGACGCCAAGCGCTCGAGGACGACGACGGCGCCGCCGACGCAGCCAACTCTCCTCCTCCTCCTCCTCCTCCTCCTCCTCCTCCTCCTCCTCCTCCTCCTCCTCCTCCTTTATTTCCTCCTCCTCCTCCTCCTCCTCCCTCCTCCTCCTCCTGGTTCCTCCCCCCTCCCTCCTCCTCCTCCTCCTCCTCCTCCTCGCTCCTCCGCCTGGGGCTGGGCGGCGGCGGCGCCCGCGCCCCCGAACGCCGACGAAACAGCCTGCGCCCAGCGCCAGCGCGCCCAGGGCGCCGCGGCCGCGGCCGCGGAGGCGCGCGGCGATGCCCTGGCCCCGCCGCTGCTCCTGGCGCGGTCGCTCGCGCCAGCGTGGGGGGGGGAAGGGGGGGGATGATGACGACGATGATGATGATGATGATGATGATGATGATGATGATGATGATGATGATGATGATGATGATGATGATGATGATGATGATGATGATGATAATAATGATGATGATGGTGACGACGATGACGATGACGATGACGATGGCAATGACGACGATGACGATGACGATGGTGATGATGACGACGACGACGATGCTGACGATGATGGCGGTTGACGACGATGATGATGCTGGTGGTAATGCTGCAACTGATGAAGGCGATGATGATGCTGCTGCCGATGATGAAACTGATTATGGTGATGATGACCGTGCTGATGCTGATGCTGACTCAGATGAAATGATGATGATGATGATGATGATGATGATGATGATGATGATGATGATGACGATGCTGATGATTGCGATGATGGCGATGATGATGATGATGCTGATGACGATGACGATGATGATGATGATGATGATGATGATGATGATGATGGTGATGATGATGATGATGATGGTGATGGTGATGATGGTGATGAGGGTGGCGATGAGGACGACGATGATGATGATGATGATGCTGCTGCTGCTGATGATGATGATGATACTGGCGATGACGACGATGACAACGAGAATGATGATGATGATGAGGAGGAGGAGGAACCAGAGGAGGACCCCCAGAAGTTCGGGGGCAAGCCGAGAACGTCAAAGGGGGCAAAGGGGGCGCTCGACTCGCCGCGGGTGCATGGGTCTGATGCCTCGGTCCAACGGGGATGCGGCGAGACGAGAGGCAACCAACGCCATAGCAGAGTCGGCGCTGAACTGCACGCCAACGCAATAGTTCTAGCGGGTGGGGCAGCTGTACTTTTCATTTTGTTACACATATGACATGCGAACGTGACGCGCTGCACCGTCCGGCGGGTACGCGGCGGCGGGGCCCAAACCCCAGGAAGTAATGGTGGATTGAATTGGAGGAGGGCCAGGGGACCAGAGGAGGCCCCCTGAGAAGCCCCAACGACGCCCCTAAGCGGCTCCAGAAGGCCCCCTGGAGACCCTCAGAGGTTCCCGAGAGGGTCTCAGGAAGCCCCCAGGAAGCCCCAAGAGGGCCTCCCCGCATCCACTTATCGCACTCAGGCTCACTCACAATCATATGCACTCACACTTAGACTCGCTGAACCTCGGGCCCACTGACACTCGGACTCAATCTCACCAAGTCCCCGTTGTGTTTCAAACGCATCAAGCCCACTGACACGTTCTGCCACTGGCACTCAGACTCACAAGCACTCCGAATCAACGAGTCGGATCCACCGCTATGCAGCATGTATCAGAAGTGGGACGCCCGTTCCCAGCCAGAGTGTGGGGATGTCTCAACCAGTGTACCTGTTTCGGAGCCGCGCATCTCTCTCTCTCTCTCTCTCGCTTCCTTCTGAGAGCCCCAGGATCACCTCGATATAGCAGGCGTGGCATTCGGGCACTCCGAGGAAGAGCCGCTAGGGGTGGTTGTTGTGTTCTTGGTTCGCTGCCGAAGTCTGGCGATGTCGGAGGCGGTTTTCATGTCTGGTGGCTTAGGCATTTCGCTTGTGGGAGACAAGTGGCCACCGTGACACAGCAAGCGTGGCACTTCGACACCCCAAGGGAAACCGCCACGAGTGACGAGTGGTTGCATTACACCATTCGCGGCCAGATTGCGGGAATGCCAGAGGCGATGTTCGTGTGGCATGGCATGGCATGGCTGAGCCGAGCATCCAGAAGGACGCGTGGGCCGAAGAGTGCACAATTGGCAGCTCTTCGTGACAATGCAAGGGAGATCTTGCAGATGGATTGCGTGAACACAGAGGCTCGACTGTGAAGCAGAAAACATGGAGCGTCTCACGACTGACGCAGGAAACGAGAGGGGAGCAGGAGGGGGGAGGAAAGAGACAGGGGGAGGGGGCAATATCGACAAATACCTTTTTGAGAGCTTAGTGACCACCGCGATGTAGCAAGCACGGCGCTTGGGTACTCCCATGGAGTAACTGCCAGACCCCGTTCGCGGCCAGACTTTGATGATGTATCAGGCGGCTTGCCTGTTTGGTCGCTCGGACTTGTCGTTTGATCTTTGATGACGCCTAATACCAGGCGTAGCCCCCTTGGGCACCCAAAGGAGGAGCCGCTAGCGCCGTTCGCGCCCGGATTGCTGGGATGTCTCAAGCGGTTTACATGCATCGGCGCCTCCAACCCATCTCCTTTGATGGCCTCATGACCGCCACAATCTAGCTGGCATGGTGGGCTTGCACCGCAAGGATGGGCCGACAGGAAGACGGACACATGCTTGCTCGCTTCCAGGTCGTGGGAACGTCTCGAACGAGGCGCTTGCTAGCGCACTCCTGGGTGGGTGGGTGGGTGGGGGCGCCAGGGAGTGTGACACTCGCACGCTCGCGGCCAGGTCGTGGCGATGTCCCGAGCAACAGGCGCCCGGTTGGCCTCACTTTGGGGGCCACATGCGAACCGAACCCTACCCCTACCCCCCACGATTTCTGAGGGGGAGGGTGGGGTTCACTTCGTTTGGGAGCTCCCGAAACCCCACCCTCCCCCTCAGAAATCGTAGGGGGTAGTGGTAGGGTTCGCATGTGTCCCCCTATCACCCACTCCTCGGCCTTGGGAGCCGACGGTGAGGAAGTCTTCGGCGACGCGCTCGGTTTTAGCACCCCGTGTGGAAGCCGCCACCTGGCGCTCCGTCGCCGCAGGCTCTGATCCTCCCGCGCAGACGCTCGCAGACGGAAGTGCCAGGAGCTAAAGATGCACATGTGGGGATCTCCGCGTTGAACTATTGGAGGAAGAGGAGGAGGAGGAGGAAGAGGAGGAGGAGGTGCTTCTCCAGAGTTCGTGCGTTTTCCCAGAGGGAGCTCTGTTACTTTCAGCCCGGGCCTCCTGTTCCACTCTGGGCTCGGTCCACCCCCCCCCCTGGCGATGCGTGGCCCCTGCGAGGCCCCACTCATGCCCGCCCAGGCCCTCCCCCCTGCGCAGGCGAGGGGCGGCGGGGATCACCAAGCCAAGGTATGCACGGAGGGGCGGGAGGTCGCCAAGATGTCCCCGCGACTCCCAGGGAGGCCCCCGCGGCCTGCAGAGCACCCCTCACGAGGCCCACAAGACCTGCTGGAGCTTTGAGGTGGTGCGAATCGCCGGGGAGGCCGCGGGCTGTGAACACCCCTGCCGAAGGCTGGGCGGGGCCCGCCCGACTGCGCCCGCATGCCGCGCCCCGTCCTCGAGCCGCCGGCAGTTCTCGATGCCCTCCATCCTGCGCAGGTGCAGGTCGTACATGCGGCGCAGGCCCACGTGCAGCAGCGTCGTGTGCGCGTGGCTGACCTGAGGGCCGGGGGGAGGAGGAGGCACGCCCCGAGACGTCCCAAGTGTGGAGCAGCATCGGTCAGCGGTAATTATGTGGTTCGCCGTGGTCGGCCTCTGGGGAGCCTCACCAGGTCCCGGGGCCGTGAGCAGACGGTTCGGGATGAACAGCCAGCCCCGAGGACAGAGCCGGGACCCAGGACTCCGATGTCGTGGCGGCACTCCCGGGGCGTGGCGAGGGCTCCCTGGAGGCTGCAACTTGCTCAGAACCTCCTATCGCTATCTGTTCGCAACGAGGGGATGCGGGAAAAACCTCGAGTCTGCCGAGATCGACACCGCCATCAGATCGACGCACTGGGGCTGTGCGTCCAATGGCCCGCGCAACTGCTCTGGGCGCGTGCCGCTCGGGGCCAGATTTGGTACGGAACCAGGGCGAAGATAAATTCGGCTCGGGCGTCACGGCATTCTCAGAGCGTTCCAGAACGCTCTGCGCGCTACGGAACGCTCTGGAAAGGGCTTATCCTCGTCCTAGGCCCGTCCGATTTCCACCACCCGATAGAAATAGCTGCTCTTGGCACTGGGCCCGGTCTCGGGTCGGCAGGGCACGAAGAGAGGACAGGTCGGGGGTTGCGTAAGGTTACCCGCCTCGACCTTATCCCTATCCCTAAGATTGACACGCCAGAAGGCGATGACAATCTTAGGGACTCGCCCTCAAAACGTAAGGGAATCCCTAAGTATTGGCATCGTGATGAGGAGATGCCCAGCATAGGGGTAGGGATTTGCTCCAGGCTGGTGAGAAGGTGCCCCTGGCCCAAGGTGCTCCCAGTCTTCCGCTCCATGCTGGAGCCCCTGGGGCCCTCTGGGTCTCGCGAGGGGTGTGCTTTGCAGGCCGTGGGGGCCTCCTTGGCAATCCTGGGGGCACCTTGGGCCTCGGGCGCAATTCTAGCAGCACCCGACAAAAACGGCCGGGGGACTGTTTCCGGCCAGATCGGCCGGGGAAACACACATATTGAACGGCATTTTAGCCCTGGGAAATACGATCGGGGGGGACTCCATCCTTGATGAGGGTGCGTCCGAAAAGCCACCTTGGGGTGTATCCCAGGGCTTCCTTTATTTCTAAGTGGCTGCATGTTCGGCGGTGGACAAACCTCCCTTTAGGAAACCTCCCCTGAGTGAAAACGGCCTAGGGCCGAACCCGACGGACCTGGACCCGCGAAAATGACGGCCGCGACGCCATCTCGCGAACCGAAAACGGCCAATTCCTGAATCGACGTGTCAGGGTAGGAGGTCTGTCCACCCCCGAATTCAGCGGGACTGGGCAGAATTAGCCGGGCTTCTGCTAGATGGTCAGTCTTGGGGCATGGGAATGCCAGCGCCGAGGCCGAATTCAGCCTCCCAGGAGCTGCGCCCTAAGACGATGAGGAGTTGGCGAGGCCGGAAGCCAAACAGGAACACGAGGGGGTGGCGGCGGAGAAAGGCAAGAGGGAGCACTGCGAGGACGATGGGGACAACAATGAACCCAAGGTGCATCACGCTGCAAGACACTCTCCAATTCCAAGTCCCTTCCTTATACTGGGACGCACAGAGACATACAAGTACTATATGTTCTTCTTGGAGGCGCGCGTCCGACCCAAGCATATAGTATACCCATCTTGTAGTATATCATTTCCCGAGCGGTGTGGCCGGAAAGCGCCCGCCGCGACACACATACTATCAGATTTTCTCGGTGCGCGCGTCGCCCCTGGGGGGCGACGCACATATAGTATACTCCAGATTTCGTAATAAAGGGAGGGGGGTCTCATTTCGGGGGGGGGTCTCTTCCAGGCTATCTTGGAGGGCCTGGGGGGTCTGGGGACGATGTTTTGGAGGGTTCTCCCACGGGGGAGGTCTGAAATGGCTTGTCTTGGAGGGTCCAGACCCCCTCCCTTTTATTACGAAATCTTGAGTGAGTAGGTTGGTGTGACGCCGATATACGTCCCTGTGAGCCCCTCCTGCTCGCTGCCAGTAGCGCCCCCTTTTGAAAAAAAAAAACAGCACCCTGTGGGCCTGCCGTACAGGCGCGGCGGGCCACTGCCTGGCGTCCCTCGCGCGAGGAGTCAAGGAATGCGGCAAGGTATGGCCATACTTAGCGGGCAGAACATCCACCTCGCTAAGAATCGCCCCGACACGCAGAACATCCACCTCGCTAATAACCACCCCGGCACGCGCAGCCGTGTAGTAAAGGCACCCAAAGAAGGAATCAAACCGGGCAGGGCTGTTTAGTTCAGTAAGCGCCCGTGGCCGTGTAGTAAACGCCGATTGTCCGGTCCGTCCGGGTGGTTTTTCCTTCCTTGGAGACGTCTCAACGAGGTATGGCGAGAAACGACCCCCCGCCCCGCCCGTGTTTGCAACTGCTGCTTCACAGAGTCACAAGTCTGGTCGCATCCTCCGGGGAAGATGCCTCAAGTGCGAGAATCGCTCTTTGAAAAAGAACCGCCCTCGATCCGTGAAGCTGATATCTATGTTCAGGGAGCCGGTCAGTCAACCGTGAGGTATCACAAGCGAGAGGCTTATTCTCAGAAAGGGTCGTCTTTCACCCCTGCGTGTAAACATGAATTCGCGTTGCGCCGAAGTGCAAGCCCAAGGTCGACTAGGGTCCGCCCTCCATCCTCGTGACTGTTGCAAACGTCTTACACGACTGTGCGCCGCGCTCAGGCGAGCTCCATTTTGAGAACGCCCCCACTTTTCACCCCTGTACCTGTTGCAACCTTTTTGCGACGAATGCTCGCAGCGCTCAAGCGAAAGCTCCACGTTGAACACGGCACCCCTCCTCCATCTCTGTACCCATTGCAAACTGTTCCAGCGAATCTGCGCGGCGCTGAGGTGAAGGCTCCGCTTCGAAAACGACCCACCTCCAGGCTTACAACCCAGGTGCAAGCTATTAAGACGAATGTGTGCGCCGCGCTCGGACGAGAACCCCATTTTGAAAACACCCCCCCTCCTTTCCTGCAACCGTTGCAAACTTTTGAGAAAACGAACGTTCACGGCGCTGAAACGCCCCCCGTCCATCCGCGGTGGGAAGACCAAGCCACATGATAGAAAATCGTGGGGGGCTTCAAGCGAAACGCCCGGCCCTCCCTACCCAAGTGTCTGATGGCCAGACGAAGAAAACGAATATGGAAGGGATACGGAAGTTATCCTGGCGAAGGACCCAACTATAAGAAATTGTTTGTAACGCGTTGTGGGTGCCGCTTTCGGTGGAGCTCCCTATGGGGCCACGAAGCGCTGCCCTGGGCGGGGGAACCGCATGCGAACTGCGCCACTGGGGGCTTCGGTGGAGCTCCCTGTGGGGCCACGAAGCGCTGCCCTGGGTGGGGGAACCGCATGCGGGAGCAGCCACTGGGGCGTTCGGTGGAGCCCCCTATGGGGCCACGAAGCGCTGCCCTGGGCAGGGGGGCCGCATGCGAACTGCGCCACGGGGGCCTTCGGCGGAGCTCCCCATGAGGCCACGAAACGCTGCCCTGGGTGTGGGAACCGCATGCGAATTGCGCCAGTGGGGCCTTCGGTGGAGCTCCGTATGGGGCCACGAAACGCTGCCCTGGGTACGGGAACCGCATGCGAACTGCGCCACTGGGGCCTTCGGTGGAGCTCCCTAAGGGGCCACGAAGCGCTGCCCTGGGCGGGGGAAGCGCATGCGAACTGCGCCACTGGGGCCTTCGGTGGAGCTCCCTGTGGGGCCACGAAACGCTGCCCTGTGTCGGGGGACCGCATGCGAGAACAGCCACTGGGGCCTTCGGTGGAGCTCCCGATGGGGCCACGAAGCGCTGCCCTGGGTGGGGGGAACCGCATGCGAGAGCAGCCACTGGGGACTTCGGAGGAGCTCCTCATAAGGCCACGGAGCGCTGCCCTGGGCGGGGGAACCGCGTGCGAGAGCAGCCACTGGGGCCTTCGGTGGAGCTCCGTATGGGGCCACGAAACGTTGCCCTGGGTGGGGGAACCGCATGCGAAAGCAGCCACTGGGCCCTCGGTGGGCGTTCCTATTGGGCCATGAAACGTTGCCCTGGGTGGGGGAACCGCATGCGAGAGCAGCCATTGGGGCCTTCGATGGAGCTCCCTATATGGGGCTACGAAGCGCTGCCCTGGGTGGGGGAACCGCATGCGGGAGCAGCCATTGGGGCGTTCGGTGGAGCCCCCCTATGGGGCCACGAAGCGCTGCCCTGGGCAGGGGGGCCGCATGCGAACTGCGCCACGGGGGCCTTCGGTGGAGCTCCCCATGAGGCCACGAAACGCTGCCCTGGGTGTGGGAACCGCATGCGAATTGCGCCAGTGGGGCCTTTGGTGGAGCTCCGTATGGGGCCACGAAGCGGGCCGCATGCGAACTGCGCCACTGGGGCCTTCGGTGGAGCTCCCTCTGGGGCCACGAACGCTGCCCTGTGTCGGGGGACCGCATGCTGCGCCACTGGGGCCTTCGGTGGAGCTCCCGGGGGCCAAAGCGCTGATGGGGGGAACCGCATGCGAGAGCACAGCCACTGGGGACTTCGGAGGAGCTCCTCATAAGGCCACGAAGCGCTGCCCTGGGCAGGGGGGAACCGCGTGCGAGAGCAGCCACTGGGGCCTTCGGTGGAGCTCCGTATGGGGCCACGAAACGTTGCCCTGGGTGGGGGAACCGCATGCGAAAGCAGCCACTGGGCCTTCGGTGGAGTTCCCTATGGGGCCATGAAGCGTTGCCCTGGGTGGGTGAACCGCATGCGAGAGCAGCCATTGGGGCCTTTCGGTGGAGCTCCCTATATGGGGCTACGAAGCGCTGACCTGGGTGGGGTAACCGCATGCGAACTGCGCCACTGGGGCCTTCGGTAGAGCTCCCTATGGTGCCACGAAGCGCTGCCCTGGGCAGGGGGGAACCGCATGCGAACTGCGCCACTGGGGCCTTCGGTTGAGCTCCCTATGGGGCCACGCAACGCTGCCGTGGGTACGGGAAGCGCATGCGAACTGCGCCACTGGGGCCTTCGGTGGAGCTCCGTATGGGGCCACGAAACGCTGCCCTTGGTGGGGGAACCGCATGCGAGAGCAACCGCTGGGGCCTTCGGTGGAGCTCCCTATGGGGCTACGAAAGTGTGAGAGGTGTGCCGAGAGCAGAGGCAAGGAGGGGGAGGAGGGAGGAGGGGGAGGAGGGGGAGGAGGAGGAAGGAAAGTGGGACGCGGGGCGATGTCTCTTCACAACGAAGACCCAACACCACAGGATGTTTGGAAAAAAAAGAAACAAACTAAGAAGATCATGGGGCAGCAGGAATCAGGAAGAACATTGGAAAGTAAGAACAAGCGGACGGCAATGGTGAGAAGCAGGGGGACAACTAATCTGTCGGGAGTGCAGGTATGTAGAGCAAAGGAGATGCAGGCGAGTGGAAGCGTGGAACAGAGATTCAGACGGCACATGCCAGTGGACGCAGTGGTGGTCCGTCCTGCTCCGTCCTATCTCCTATCCCCCGCCCGCCTTCCCGATCTTCCCTACGATTCCCCTTTTTACACAAAACAAGCAACGATGACTGCACCAGCCGTGAGCACTGTGCATCAGCTCGGCAGTGCCGCCGC
Organism: Prorocentrum cordatum; assembly: GCA_963575745.1. Lineage (NCBI taxonomy): Eukaryota > Dinophyceae > Prorocentrales > Prorocentraceae > Prorocentrum > Prorocentrum cordatum. The sequence goes on from CAUYUJ010017593.1 coordinate 286,656, forward strand.
GCAGCCAACAACGGCGGAACGACCGGCCAGCCGTCAAGGCCTCACCAGCAGTACAGTCGAAACGCTGTCATAAGGAACCTTCGATAAGGAACGAAGCCACATTGTTCTCATCAGTTAGACTTCGATGTCCCACGTGAAACCCACGGAGCGCCCAAGCAAACCTAAAAAAGCAACCAAAGAACACTGAGCCCCTCCACAAGGAAAACGGCCCCTCATTCAGCGGCCCGGCTGTGGGGAAGCAGGGGAGGAGAGGAGCCGGTTCGGTCAAGCGCAGCACGAGCGCGAGAAGAGGAGACGCGAGGGGAAGAAAGGACACACCAGGGCGGCGGGGCCCCGCAAGGGCGCAACAACTGGAAGCTCCCAAGTCGGACCACGACTCTTCCAGCGGTTCAAACTTGCATCGCGCCAGGGGCGCAGAACGAGAGGAGAGGGGAGGGGGGAGGAGTTACGGAGTTACGGGTAGAGCGACTGTTGTCGGTTGCGGACGGAAGCAGATTCAGCCCGCTGCTTCCTGGCGCTTCTGGCCTGCTCCCGCTTGCTGCAGGCCTTGGGCCACAGACCCTGGAAGGGAGGCAGCGTAGGAGCGAGCGCCGCGTCAGAACAAGCGCCGGGGAACAACCGGGCGAGGATCGCATGCCAGGTCACAGATGCACCAAGCGGAGCTGACGTGGCAACATCGCCAGGAGCAGCGTGGGCAACCGATGGCGACAACGAGGGCCAGGAGCGCGATCCCCTCATGTCGGGGATGGACAGACCTCACTTTAGCAAAACGTGGCTTAGTGAAAACGACCTGACGCCCAAACCTGGCGGGCACAAGCCTGGAAAATGACGGCCACGGCGCCCTCTCGAAAACCGAAAACGGACAATTCACTAATCGACGTGTCACTGTTGGGGGTTCTGTCCACCCCCGATCATGGAAGCGGCTAGCGGCCCTCTGGAAGCCATCTGGTTCTGTCCATCGCTCGGACGTCCATTCCCCGTTCAATTTTCGATTCCGTGCATTCACTGTTTCGCGTTGACTGCTGGCTGTGGCCGTGCACCCCTGGCAGACATGTGGGCAAAGCGAGTGAAAACAAAGGTGCAACCCTGGCAGACATGTGGGCAAAACGAGTGAAATGAATATCGGGGAAATGCAGAAGACCGCGCCGGCCCAGGAAGAAGGAGAAAGAGAGAGGGCGAGAAGAGCGAGGGGCGGGCAGAGGGACACATTGCAAAAGTCCCCAACCAGACGCCGCTCATTGCTGTCTTGAGCGCCCCCGGCGCATGCGGCGGGCCCCACTCTTGCGAGCGCCGTCGGCGTGTCGCTGTGTGAACCGATCTCATTGTACAGGTCTATGCGACGATCGCTTCGGACTGTCGGCGAGGGCTTGCAAGGGAAAGCCTCCAGCATGGATTTGTCCTTCTCCAAAAACCGTACAGGGCCAAGCAAATGTATACAGATTTGCTCAGAACGCAAATGACATACATCTGATTATTATGTCTCCTGTCAATTCCAGAATGACCCGTACTTTACACAACTGTTGAAATATCCACATGGCTTCTCCCAATTTCCTTGACAGCTCGTTTCCAACAGGACCGTCAGAAGTTCCCAATCACCCCAAGTAGACGGCCTCTTCCACATATTGATCGGCTGCCCATCCGGAGCTCTGACAGACCCCTCGGTTGACATACCCCTCGGTTTCAGACAATATGATTCGACATGCTCCTCGATGATTCAATCTGCTCCTCGATTGTCCCCGCCGACAACACGCACACGTCCGAGCGATGCCAAGGCTCACAGGACCGGGCGGCAAACGGCACATCAGAAGCACCCCTGGATGCACATGGCGCCCCCCCCAATCTCAGAGACGACGGGGGAGACGGAGAGGAGCGGAGGAATCGGCAGGACAGGCAGCAGACGAGTTCAGGATGTGGAGCAGCACGACCAGAAGACTAAGAGCATCATGAACAGAAACTTTCGACGATCCTCGCAAATTTCTTGGATTTGCGCGGGACCCCCCTGGCGCGAATTTCCTTTCCTCGGGCGACAGCACGCAGCACCACGTTACGTTTATGTCGGGCGTGTCCCCCTACAGGGGGATCTTCGACGAAAAATTGAAAAATACACCAACAATAACCAATACATAATCCAAAGATAACCTGGGGACGATTTTTTTTGGTATGTTTGGACCTTTTTGGTGGATGTTTGGGGTATCTTGCATTTTTCATTGAAGATCCCCCTGTAGGGGGACACGCCCGACATAACGCTACGTGCGGCCGTGCAGGCACGCCGCCCCGCCACCTCGACGGCGCGGAGGGAGACTGCCGCCCGCGAGGAGGCCGAGCCGTGGAGCGGGTGCCGCGCTCCGAGGTGCGCAGCACCTCGGGGACGGGCATTATGTCGTGCGTGTCCCCCTGCAGGGGGATTTTCGACGAAAAACAAAAATCCCTAATAATACACCAAGAGACCCAGAAAATATGATAACAATAGTCCCCAGACTATTTTTGGACAATTGTTTGACTATTTCCCCAACCATCCTGTGGTGTTGGGTCCGCGTTTTGAAGAGACAGCGCCCCGCGTTCACTCCTCCTCCTCGCCCCTCCTCCCCATCATCATCATCATCATCATCATCATCATCATCATCATCATCATCAGCATCATCATCATCGTCATCATCATCAGCATCATCATCATCATCAGCATCATCAGCATCATCATCATCATCACCACCACCATCATCATCACCATCGACGTCATCATCACCATCCTCATCCTCATCCTGATCCTGATCCTGATCCTGATCCTGATCCTCATCCTCCTCCTCCTCCTCCTCCTCCTCCTCCTCCTCCTCCTCCTCCTCCTCTCATCCTCATCCTCATCCTCATCCTCATCCTCATCCTCATCCTCATCCTCATCCTCATCCTCCTCCTCCTCCTCCTCCTCCTCCTCCTCCTCCTCCTCCTCCCTCCTCCTCTCATCATCATCATCATCATCATCATCATCATCATCATCATCATCATCATCATCATCTCATCATCATCACCGTCATCATCATCGCCATCACCGTCATGATCGTCATCATCACCCTTTTCGGTACACCCCTCACACGTTTCGTGGCCCCATAGGGAGCTGAACCGACGGCTCCAGTGGGGGTGCCCGCATGCGTCCGCCACACCCAGCACAGCGTTTCGTGCCCCATAGGAAGCTCCACCGAAGGCCCCAGTGGGGGTGCCCGCATGCGTCCGCCACACCCAGCACAGCGCTTCGTGGCCCCATAGGGAGCTCCACCGAAGGCCCCAGTGGGGGTGCCCGCATGCGTCCGCCACGCCCAGCACAGCGCATCGTGGCCCCATATGGAGCTCCACCGAAGGCCCCAGTGGGGGTGCCCGCTTGCGTCCGCCACGCCCAGCACAGCGTTTCGTGGCCCCATAGGGAGCTCCACCGAGGGCCCCAGTGGGGGTGCCCGCATGCGCCCGCCACACCCACCACAGCGCTTCGTGGCCCCATAGGGAGCTCCACCGGAGGCCCCAGTGGGGGTGCCCGCATGCGCCCGCCATGCCCAGCACAGCGCTTCGTGGCCCCATAGGGAGCTCTACCGAAGGCCCCAGTGGGGGTGCCTGCATGCGTCCGCCACACCCAGCGCGGCGCTTCGTGGCCCCATAGGGAGCTCCACCGAAGGCCCCGGTGGGGGTGCCCGCATGCGTCCGCCACACCCAGCACAGCGCTTCGTGGCCCCATAGGGAGCTCCACCGAAGGCCCCGGTAGGGGTGCCCGCATGCGTCCGCCATGCCCAGCACAGCGCTTCGTGGCCCCATAGGGAGCTCCACCGAAGGCCCCAGTGGGGGTGCCCGCATGCGTCCGCCACACCCAGCACAGCGCTTCGTGGCCCCATCGGGAGCTCCACCGAAGGCCCCAGTGGGGGTGCCCGCATGCGTCCGCCACACCCAGCACGGCGTTTCGTGGCCCCATGGGGAGCTCCACCGGAGGCCCCAGTGGGGGTGCCCGCATGCGTCCGCCACACCCAGCACAGCGTTTCGTGGCCCCATAGGGAGCTCCACCGAAGGCCCCAGTGGGGGTGCCCGCATGCGTCCGCCACACCCAGCACAGCGTTTCGTGGCCCCATAGGGAGCTCCACCGAAGGTCCCAGTGGGGGTGCCCGCATGCGTCCGCCACACCCAGCACAGCGCTTCGTGGCCCCATAGGGGCTCCACCGAAGGCCCCAGTGGGGGTGCCCGCACGCATCCGCCACACCCATTGCGGCGCGCCCCTCACGCGTGTCGTGTCCCACCGATAACGGCACCCACAATGCGTTACTCACAACTGAATATGGTTGGGTCCTTCGCCAGGATATGTTTGGTGTATTGTTTATTTTTTCGTCGAAAATCCCCCTATAGGGGGACAGGCCCGACTTAAGACAAGCACTGCGACACCAGAGAGCACCAACAGCCCCTCGCCCCGCAGCCCCAGCTCGCCAGGACCTCGTCGCGGCTGAGCTGCCGACATCCCTGCAGCCACGGGACGGCTGGAGAGCTTTCAAGTGCGCTGGCCGCTCTCTCGGGTATTTGGGGTGGTGGTGGGGGCGAGATGTTTGTGTTGTCGCCACCTGCAGGTTCGGGTCTCTCTCAGGACCCACCGTCGGGAGCCTCGACCAGATTGGGATGATGTGGGACGTCCGCCTGCATGTGGGGCAGCAGTGCACGTCACGCCGTCCATCCCCCCGCGAACTTCTCCTTCCTCATCCTCCTTCCTCCCTCATTATTTTCCTTCGTCGTCGCCCTCCTCCTCCTCCTCCTCCGCCTCCTCCTCCTCGTCCTCCTCCCACAACGACGACCACCACGACGACACCGTCGGCGACCACGACGGCGATGACCACGACGACGCCACCGACGACCAGGACGACACCGTCGGCGACCACCAAGGTCACCAAGGAGGCGGCGACCCCCGCCTGGCGGAACCGCGCCGCGGCGGCCGCGTCGCCCGGGCGCACGTCCGGGTGGCACTCGCGCACCAGGCGGCGGTACGCGGCCTCTCCGGCGCGGAGCTGCCAGGGGCCGAGCATCGGGGAGCGAGGGGTCGAGAATGGCCGGTCGAGGCTCGACGCGAGACGGAGGATCGGAGCATCCAGGATCGATGGACGAAGGATCGAGCCGCCAGGGAGGGGGGACCGAAGGACGAGGAACCATGGGTACCCTGGGTCGCAGAATTCTGGGAGGTCTTCGGGCTTGCCGCGGACCTCCAGAGGCCTCCGGACGCAGAGGCCTCCGAAGACGCCCCCCCAGGGCTCCGTTCGGCGCTCGAGTGCCATCACCGGCGGGGAGTGTCTCGCAAGGCCCGCAGGAGGGCCGATGAGCAGGTTCGGGGGGTCGAGTGCCCAAGAGCCATCGAGGACGGTGGAGGCTGGAGGAGCAGGGTCGAGGTCGAGGACTTTGGCGGCGATCGCCTCTTCATAGGCCCCTGGGGGACATCTGGACGCCTCTCGGTCGTCCATGGGCACCACCATCCGAGCCCGTTCGGACTCCGAGCCCGATCGGCCGCCGCATGGGCCGCCCGACGGCTCCATTCCGAGGTGCTCGTGTGGAAGCGGGCCCGTCGGGGATGTCGAGCGCGCTCGATCCTGAGCCTCTTGGTGGCCGCAGGAGGAAGCTCTGGCGGAGGATCGAGGGTCCACCATCTGGCTCTTCCTCCGCCACTCCGGAGACAGGACTGAGGCACTGATGGGAGGGAGAGGAGGAGGAGGAGGAGGAGGAGGAGGAGGAGGAGGAGGAGGAGAGGAGGAGGAGGAGGAGGAGAAGGAGGAGGGAGGAGGGAGGAGGAGGAGGAGGAGGAGGAGGAGGAGGAGGAGGAGGAGGAGGAGGAGGGAGAAGGAGGAGGGAGGGAGGAGGGGAGGAGGAGGAGGAGGAGGAGGAGGAGGAGGAGGAGGAGGAGGAGGAGGAGCGCACGTAGCTTGAGTGACGGTGACTCAGCTACTGCTGCAGGCTCTATCGACGCATTGCGGCGAGAGCGGCAGCTCGTATTTCGTAATGGTAAGTGGGCGACGCCGACCTCGTTGGGTGGGAGGCCAGGTCAGCCTTCAGCTTGTGATAGATATGGAAGCTGAGGACGACCACACGGTGGCAACGCGCACGCGGGTATTCGACTTCAGCGTCAGGCGAGGGCCCAAGCCCAAGGCGGGTGAGGGGACAGGAGGGGAGGAAGCCCCGAGGGACAGCGAGGAGGTGCAGGAGGCGAGGGCAGGAGATGTAGTGGGCAAGGTCATCGGAAGCGTCAGGACAGCCAAGGATGCACTGGCGGGGCGGCTCGCAGGGGACTCGGGCGGCTGTAGTCCAGGCCCCCGCCAGCGTTTTGATGTGGGCCCATGCCCAGGCAGGGGGGCTCCGAGTGAGGACTCGGCGGAGCTCCTCCCAGCGGCAGGTGAGGTCAGCAAAGGGAAGAGGAGGAGCAAGGGGGAGCCACGAGGAGATGCGACGAGCGAGGAGAGAGGGAAAGGAGTCAGGGTAGAGGGACGCATGGAGGCTCAGAGAGAGGGCACGCTGGGGCCTCGGTCGTCGGGCGGCGGCCGAGGCATCCGCTATTTCATGGCGAGCGGCAGCCTCCGCTCGGTGCAAGGAGGAGGAGGAGGAGGAGGAGGAGGAGGAGGAGGAGGAGGAGGGTGCCGAGGGTGCCAAAAGCCACAGGAAGCCTTCGGTGAGATTCTGATGACGGCCTGCGTTCGCGGCCGCGGCCGTCGCCACGAGGTGCAGGGGCTCGAGGATGGTAACGAGGTGGGGGAGGACAGGGTGACAAGGGTCCAGGGTCGAGGATCGATGGGGAGGAAGAGGTGGAAGAGGCTCGGGGTCGAGACTGAGAATCGAGCCTAAGGGCTTCCAGGGGGGGTAAAAGTCAAAAGGGGCGCCTGAAGGCTGGGGACTCTATGAGGGGGAAAGGTGGAGGGAGAGAAGGAGGATGCAGAGAGAGGATGTTGGCAATTACTTATTCGTCCCTAGTCCTCCCCCTCCTCCTCCTCCTCCTCCTCCTCCTCCTCCGCATTCTCCTCCTCCAGCTCCTCCCTAGGTCCTCGTCCGCTCGTCGCTCAGGGGGGCGTTTTCCATAGTGGATGCAGGCAGTGCTTTCTGAAGAGGGAGTTGGTATGGGAGTGTGCATTGCAGCATCGTCGGTGTTGTGCGTCCTGTAATTTCTATCCTCCTCCTCATCCTCCTCCTCCTCCACCCCCCCCTCCTCCTCCTCCTCCTCCTCCTCCTCCTCCTCCTCCTCCTCATCATCATCATCATCATCATCATCATCATCATCATCATCATCATCATCATCATGATCATCATCATCATCATCATCATCAGCAGCAGCAGCATCAGCATCAGCATCATCATCATCATCATCATCATCATCAGCAGCAGCATCATCAACAGCATCATCATCAGCATCATTATCCTCCTCTTCGGTCTCCGCATCGTTTCCCTTCTCCCCCTCCTCGTCAGATTCCGTCGCCTTTTTTCGATCCTCCTTTCCTTCTGCTCGTTCACATGCTCCCCCTATGTTTCTCTGACCTGCACGCCCCCCTTCTCCTTATACTCCTCCGCCACCCTCTCGTACTGCGCCTCACACCCGCCTCCCACCTCCTCCTCCCCTTCACCTTCTTTCTCGCACTCCTCCGCAGAGTCTCTCTCTCTCTCTCTCTCTCGCTCTCTCGGTAGAGCAATTGGAGACGATGTGCCTAAGCACCCGAGGTAATTATCCCTGTCCCTCCCCCTCCCCCCGATCACCATCTTTCGTGTGCTCCTACATCCACCGACACATGTCCGCCTCTCCTGCCCGTGCATCCCCCTTCGCCCTGCTCCTCCCCATTATATCTCTTCTCTTCTCTTCCTCCGTCGTCCTCCCCTGACATCCCCCTCCTTCTGCCCCTCCTGCCCCTCCTTCCCTCCTCTTTCCCGCGACCAATACGATTACGAGAACGACGACGACGAGGAGGAGCGAAACGACGACGGCATGAGAGACGGAGCCAGCCCGGGGCACAGTCCTTGATCTCCTCGGGCCCCGAACCGCGGGGCAGCTCGAGCACCTCGTACAAGTCCGGCTGGCGTCGGTTTGATGGCAAAATCTGTAAGACATTGTATGACTATATTCATGCACACTTATGTACCCACAACGATATTCCTCTTCATCCTCCCTTTTCCTTCCGTCCCTCTCTCCATTCCTCGCTTTCGCCCGAGCATAGGGAGCGAGGAGGACATCTGGATGAACGCCGCGCCCGCAGCGCCGAGGCAGGGAGGCAGGGGGGAGGAGGCGGGAGAGGGAGGAGGCAGGGAGAGGAGGGAGGATGGCGGCAGGGGGGAGGGAGCACCACAAGAGCGTTCTCCCTCCATCCCTCTCATCTCCCTCTTTTACGCCTTCAGGCGAACGAGGCGGAGAGGAGGGGAACCATGGAGATGGTTTTGCTGGGTCCGCAAACGTCAAGCCAGGGCGCAAACGACAAGCACCGAAACATCGCGAAACAGCCGTCCGAACAACAAGCCGTGCTGACGTGGAATTCGAAACCACGTTTGGCTCAACGTCTCCCGCCGCCGCAACATTGCGAAACAACCGTCCGACCAAAAAGCCGTGCTGACGTGGAGTTCGAAACCACGTTTGGCCCACCCCAGAAAACCTGACCCAACACATGTGGACGTCTCCCTTTCACCCTCCGCCGCCCTCCGCTGGCGGCATGCTCGGATAGGCACGAACGGAATGGGTACGGAAAGAATGGGTACGATGCCCAACAGCAGTTCCTGTTCATTTTGAGCAGGGCTCGCTGTCCGCGCCGCCGCGGCCTGTGTCCATTTGAGATAGAAGGCCGCCTGCCCAACAGCGGCCGCTGTTGGTTTGGGACAACATTTGTTGTTGGGCATTGTACCCATTCTTTCCGTGCCCATTGCGGGCGTCCAAATCGGAGACCGCAACAGACAGCGAAGCCGCCGGATCTTGGTGCCCTCGCCGCAGCTCCGTGTTCCGACAGGGCGTGGTGCGGGGCGCGGTCTCCCGGGCCAGGAGCGCTGGGCCGGGGAGGGCATCCTGCTCGTCGTCGTGCTCCTCTCGCCTCTCCTCTCCTCCTCCTCCCCACCCACTCCCCGCCGATCGGCTGCACTTACGAGCGACCCTGGGTAAGAGTGACCTTCGGTGCGCGGCTCTTTGGGGGCCGCGGGGGGGGGCCAAACACAAGCGCGCAAGACGCCACTGCCGCCTCGCGTTCGGCGATCGGGGACCCCAATGGGCCTGCACCAAAGGTCACTCCGGCGAAGGGTCACTCTTACGTGTAGTCGAACCTAGCGCCCCCCCTCCTCCCCCAGGGGAGGGAAGAGAGGGATGGCGGAGGGAGAAACTGAGACCCCATTCAGACTGAATTCCCTCCGGGGCTGGATCCCCAAATCCAGCAGCAGGGAGGATGGGGGAGGGAGGAGGGAGGAGGATGAGGTGTTGGGATGAGGGAGGAGGAGGAGGAGGAGGAGGAGGAGGAGGAGGAGGAGGAGGAGGAGGAGGAGGAGGAGGAGGAGGAGGAGGAGGAGGAGGAGGAGGAGGAGGTGTGGGGAGGAGGAGGGGACCAGGGGACAAGGGGAGGGTGCTCGGAAAGAGGGTGACGAGGGTGCGGTGGGGTGGAAGGGATTCTCGAGCGCTCGTTGGGCTACCTCCTGCCTCCCCCCTCCGTCTCCGAGGCCTCGGTCTCATCCATCCCCTCGTTCTGCTCCTCACCCCTCCAGCACTCCTCCCAGGTGCTCCTTCTCCTCTGCTCGTCTTCTCCTTACCCTCCACATCCACGTGTACTTCCTGCTTCTCTTGCATCCATCTCCATCTCCTCCTCGCCATCGTCGTCGTCGTCCTCCTTCTCCCCCTCCCCTTGCCGCGGCTGCGACAACACGTGACCATCTACGCTCCCAAGCCCTTGTGCAAGACACGCCGAGCCATTTGTTCTTCTTCGCGGTCCAGCAGGCACTGCGATCGCGGCCGTTCTGGGCTGACGCACGGCAGGGATGCTCTCTGGGCCGGCCCCCTGCTGCTCCGACCATCCTAGCGCATGCCTGATCATATAATTACCCCGGCAAAGCAACCTAACAGCGATGTGTAGGAGAGTCGAAAGGTATATTCCCAGCCAGGTGACCTCTGCTACGCGCGCGTTGCGGCCAGCCCTCACCGTAACCATTAGGCTCGAGTCAGAGAATCAAGCTTTGTTTCACACGTACTGGAAAAGATCTCTCCTACATCCCATTCCTATTCTCAACTTTGGCAGCGGAGCGGGGGACTAAGATCCTTCGCTTCTTGGACGCTACCGCTCGCCTTCGTGCGAGCACCACTGTACAGCCACTCCGCAGAACAACATGTCGGCACCACCGCCGACTGCAGCTGCTCCTTCGGGGACGGTGTACGGCAGCACCAGCCTGAAGGTGCCTCCAAGATGGGACCCGGGGACGGCGTCCACGTACCCTTTCCGCAAATGGGTACAAGATGTGATGCTGTGGTCGATGGTCACAGACCTCCCGATCAACCAGCAGGCGCCGGCGGTCGTGCTACAGCAGACGGGCACGGTCCGCGATATCCTCCGGGCCATCGACGTGAACGTTTTGGCCAATGGTGGCCCCATCGACATGATGGACGGCCGGGGCCCTGTCATGCAGACCGGTTTGACGATTGTGCTATATGTGATGTCTCAGAAGTTCTTGCCGCTTGGCTACGAGCAGAACGTACAGGCAGCTCAAGCGTATCTTGGCTTTCAGCGTATGAGCGGCGAGACGATCGACGCTGCGCTGTGCCGCTACGCCACGGCCCGGTTCAGGGCGAACGAGGAGGCCAACTTGAACCTTGGACCTACAGGCACAGCATACCATTTGTTGCGGGCACTCCACGTGTCTCCACAGATGTGGACGCTGCTGCTGCAGCCGTTCGGCGGCAACATGCCGACGCAGGAACAGGAGCTCATCCAGATGGAAGAACACCTCCGCCGCCAGGGCCACTTGCTTGAGGGCGTGATGAACCAGTCACCCCAGCAGGGCGCGCACTTCGCGGACGGAGGCCTTGGGAGCTTCTTCGCCGAGCCGGGGGGCGGTGCTCCGTCCGTTCCCCAAGGGGCCGCGGCTTCGGGCGGATTCTTTCCGTGTTCTGCCGCGGCTGCTCCGGCCATGGCCGGATCAGGTACCGGCTGGCCAGACGCGCACCCAGGCATGGAGTGCGAGGCGTGCGGCATGTACGTATACGACGAAGACGACGACGGCTCGTCGAGCGCCACCTCAGAGGAAGGGCCGCCACCAGACCACGACCAGCAGGATTACAGCAACCAGAAGGCCAACGAGCTTCATCAAGCATACGTGCTTCCGCGCCGAAAGTGGAGGCACTTCACGGGCAAGCACACGAGGGCCTCGCGACGCCCTGCCCGCAAGGGTTCGGGCAAGAGCCGGTCTTGGGGCAAGCAGCCCGGAAAGGGCAAGTCCGGCAAAGGCCTTGGTTTCGGCAAGCATGGTGGCATCTACCACAGTTCTGCTGGCTCCAACTCGGCCTACTTCGGTGGCAAGGCGAAAGGCCGGGGCAAGAAGAACCCCACGGGAAAGGACGGCAAGGTTCTGACATGCCACCAGTGTGGTTCCGACGAACACTTGGTGGCGCACTGCCCGAAGCGCCCGCGGTTCCACTACGCGGACGGTGCCGCGCCGGCCGCGCCCCAGACGGACCAGACGCAGCAGATCCAGAGGATGATTTCTGGTGGTGTGGCGGAAGGCTGCGCGGCGCGCCAGTTCATGGGCGCCTGCGGCTACCGCCAGCCAGTGGCGACCACGAGCCTTGGCATGTTCTTCACGCAGGCGCAGCACATGGTTGTGAATAGCCAGATGCAGCAATCTTCGCCCTCCTGGGGACTTGTTGGCCAGCCAGCCACATTTCCTGGCCAGCAGCAGCCGCTCCAGCTGCAGGACACGGGCGCCACCGACGCCGAGCCCCTGCGCGAGCGCGTGTGCGGCCGCGTCAAGAAGTACAACGACAAGGAGCGCTGGGGCATCATTGTCCCGAGCGACGGCGGCAAGGACATCTTCATCCACGCGTCGAATGTCACGGGCCCCTCGCTCTCCGCCGGCGCGGAGGTGACCTACGAGGTTGACTGGGACGACAGGCGCGGGAGGCCGCAGGCCGTAGTTTGCAGGCTGGATCACGGAAAAGCTGCCCATTCCGACGGCGAGGACCCGTGGGTCCGCGGAGATCCCTGGGGAGGCCCAGCGGCGGCCGCGCCGCAGCCACAGCCACCAGGATGCTTAGCGATGGTCGAGAACATCGCGGCTGCTCCTGGCAGCCCTGCTACGGCTGGATTGGCCCCAGCCTTTGAGCCCGGAGCTCAGTGGCCAGCTGGATCGGTACCAGCGCCAAGCGGAATGTCTGGATCGGCTCCAGCATTCACTCCGTGTTTGGCTAAATGCCAGAATCTGTCATCCATCATTCAAAATCTGTCACACATCACTCCTCCTCAACCTCCCCTTCAGGCAGAGGATGCGAGGACGAGGATGAGGAGTGATATCACACCTGCCGGCGCGACGAGTGATATGACACCTGCCGGCGCGACGAGTGATATGGCACCTGCTGGCGCGAGGCAGAGTGAGATGACACCTGGCGGGACTGGCGGCGAGGCCCTGGCACAGAGAGGCGATGCCGGATTGGAGCCGGCACCAGGCACCCTTGCATCCAGTGTTGTTACTCCGCAGGCTGCCGCCTATTCCGCCTTCCAGATGATGGCCGGATCGGCACCGGCGTCAGAATCCACATCATATCTGGGCCATGGTATCCCAATGATTGGATCGTCACCATCCCCATCTAGGCCACTTCTCGCTCAAGGGACGGCTGGATTGGCACCAGCGTCAAGGCCACCCATAGGCCACGGCTTCGCAGGATTGGTCCCTGCGGCGCCTGCAGGATCGGCACCTGCATCTCTAGCCACGGTGGCTCAATCGTGGCAACGCCCTGGATCGGCACCAGGGCCGCTGGTTGACCATCAGCATGGATGGGTACCAGGTGTAGGTGTTAATCAGCCTGGATTGGTGCCAGGTGTAGTTGTTAATCAGCCTGGATTGGTGCCAGGTGTAGGTGTTAATCAGCCTGGATTGGTACCAGGTGTAGGGCTTAATCAGCCTGGATTGGTACCAGGTCTGTCGTTAGCTGGTTGTCCAGCTCCTGGTGCGGGGTTCGCGCCGCAGCCACCACCACAGCATGATCAACCCCAACGGCGACGACCTAATCGTGGCCACGACGATCACGAGGACCGCACGCAGCAAATGCACGCCATCAGCAACATCCTACGACCACGAGCACCTCAACTCCACTATCCCTGGGGCCCACGCATGGTTGAGCTTGACATGAGCATGAACGGCGGTGGTGGTGAGGCTGAGTATTGGCACTCGAGGGCCCGCCTGAAAGGGCCGGACCGCGAGGGCCTCCTCATCGACCCAGGCGCTCACGACAATCTGACTGGAGACGCCTGGGTCCGCCGCGTCCAGGCCATCCTCAAGAAACACAACATGGACGTCGATGAGATGAACATGGATCGTTCCTTGACCGTGGAAGGGGTCGGAGCCGGGTCCCAGGACTGCAACACGAAGGCTCTCGTGCCCATGATCTTGGAGACCGGCGACGCGGGCACGTACCAGAGCCCTGTCATCCCCAACTCCGACGTTCCAGCACTACTGGGAATGAAAACCTTGGAACAACGACGAGCACTCATCGACATCTCCGGGCAGAAGCTTTATTTCTTGGGATCTGGTGATTACGAGATCAAGCTGCCCCCAGGCAGCTTAACCTTAAACTTGGAGAAGACTGAGAGCGGACACCTTCTTCTGCCAATCACGGAGTTCGACTCGATCTCAACACCCACACCCAAAAACACAGAGCACATACAGCAGCAACAGTCGACGAGTCAGTTCCCCGTTGTGCAGGGGGGACAAATGACGACTTCACCGACGACACCTTGCACTGGCGTCTCGGCCGCCCCTGCGTGCTCAGGCAATGCTGTTGGAGGTCCGCACAGGGCCGAAGGCAGGGCCGGCGCCCCACCAGGCGCGAGCAAGCAGGTTCGATTCGACGACGCCCGCGAACTCCCGACTCCGTGCATGATGAAGCCTTCCGGCAATGCGGAGCCGGCCGTCGCTCGGCGTGGAGCTGGCGGATTCTCTCGAGGCAGTGCTGCCGAAAGCCCGCACAGGACCGGAGGCAGGGCCGAGGCCTCACCAGGCAGCCGAGAACCGTTACGAGCAGGACATCGACACTACGATGGGCACGCCACGACCGAGCAGACGAAGGGCCTCCAGAATTCGACATCGAATCCAAATTTACATTTACACTCATCTGCATCAGAATCTTATCTCGTTTATCTCTACGACGACGAAAACGGCATTCGACAGAGTGCCCTGCGCGACGAACGCCTTCGCACCCACAACGTGCAGATGCGCAGGAACTACAGTCACGATCATCTCAGATACCAGCTCATGGACATCCGCAGCCAGGAGCCTGACTTGCTCTGGATGCGGCTCACGGGGTGCAAAACACCACGTGGAGACCGACACGACGAGCGACAGAGCCGATCGATGCTGACGCTGATCAACACGCAGTTGGATCAAGGACGGCACGTCTTGATCGAGGGCAACCTGCGCGACTATGCGTGGGATCTGCCCGGCGTTATGGCGATGAGGTCCGACAAGCGACTCCACCGCTCCCAGCATTTATGGTGCAACTATGGCGTGGTGGACCTGGACACCAACACGCCCATTCATCGGAACACGTTGGTTTTGTCATCGTTTCCCTTGCCAGACCGGTCGGTCTGCAAGTGCACCTCGCCGCCGCCATCGTCGACGACTGGCCGGACTCGCAATTCGAAGGACATCATGATGCTCATCGGATTCATCGTGAACTTTGTTCGGACCCTTCTTCCGAGCTTCCGGGCCGCCTCTGGCCGCCCTGGGTCATATCGCAGCAAGGAACAAGGAGACGTACCAGAGTCGAAAACACGAGTTACAACCACGATCGACGAGTCCGACGTTAACGACGATAGCCTGGATCAGATTCGGGAGGCTTTCCCGACGGACGCTCGCGAGCGACAAAAGGAACAGTGGGACATGAAGAAAAAGCTCGCGGCGGAAAAGGGCATCAAGGCAGTGAGGACACGCAAGCCTCGCCCAGAGGCAGAGCAGCACTTCGACGACTGCGGCGAGGACTTCGGCAGCATCACCGTTGACGGCAAGGACTACTGGAACGAGGAGCGAATATCCGAGTACCATGTGCAGTATCTTGACCGGGCCCTTGTCGACCAGGAGGAGCAAGACATCGCGGACATGGTGGACCCGACGTGGTGGCTCTTTGGCCGTTCTTTTTTCCACTCTCGGGCCCCAGACGCAGCTCATTTTTTCTCCTTCGACGCCATGCTCATGGACTTCCACACGCAGCAAAACGACAATGAACACGTGGACATCATGGAGATCCTGGGCGGCGAGGGTCGCACTACCCAGTGCTTGGTTCGCCGCAGGTTTCGGCACGGTTTTCGTGCAGGGGCGAACCTAGATTTTGTGACGAACTGCGACTTGATGAACGACGACGACGTGACGGCCATGTGGCGATACATCCGCGCGGCGAAGCCCTTAGTTATCGTTATGGCGCCGCCGCGGAAGATCAGTCAGAAGTTTGGCCGGCTTTGTGGAGACGTCGCTGTCCATCAGCTTCTTTCGCAACGACACTTCATTCGAGAGCATTCTTTGGGCACTAGCCTCAACAGGGTGTTTCCGTGGCCGGATGTGTCGGCTCATCCTGCCGTGGTGCGTTGCTCAATGCATCAGTGCATGACTGGACTACGGGATCAACGACCTCCACACCACTTGATCCAGAAACCGACCGAGTTCGTAGCCAGCGACGAGCGGCTGATCTGGCGTCTTCGGCAACTACGATGCAATGGGGACCACGAGCACGTCACTACTACAGGTGGCCTTCCAGGTCCTGACCAGATCTGGACGTGGAAGCTGGCTTCCACCATCGCCGCAGGCATCGCCGACGTGATCAGGGACACCTACGTGGACACCATTACGAGTCACTACCCGACATCGTCTGGCGGCTCGTCTGGGAGCATGCCGGGCGTCGCCGGCGCTGGTGTCCCGGCCAAGGACATCTGCAAGGCATGTGGGAAGAACGTGAGCATGATGGATCCGAGGCACACTCGTGTCCCAGGTGTCTGCCGATGGGCTGACGTTGCCCCCTGGGGTACCCAGTGCCCGGGCTGCATGGCCGGTAAACCTCGTCACCACGAGTCCCATCTTCTGGACGATCGTTGTCGGTGGAGTGGAGCTCCGGAGCGCCGCGGCAATCCGCGACTTGGAGCACATCCTCGTGACGGCCGCATCCGGGCCAGCGAGGATCCCACGTCTACGATGAAGGCCGCGCCGAACTTAGGAGCTGAGGAGGAGGCAGATCAAGCTGCAGAGGAAGAGCACCGCCGCTTAGCGGCTGCGCAGGAGGCTCCCGCCGAAGGCGGTCCTGAGCCTTCGGCAGTTGGCGACGCCGCCAGTGCCCCTGCACCTGTTGCCCCTGGAGCTCCTCGTGCCCCGAGGGTCCAGAAGGCTGAGATCGGAACTCAGGCCGACAGTCTGCCCGAAGAATGGTCTCAGTGGGACCTCGGGCGCGCCTTGCCCCTGCTGCTGAGCAAGTCTCCTGGTGTGGTCCGCCGTACGCTGCGGAAGATCCACATCAGGCTCTGGCACTGTCCTGCTCAGCGTCTTCGTGACCTTCTGACGGTGGCTGGTGCGCCATCGCACGTCATCGACCAAGTCCAGGGCATCGTAGATACGTGTAGGATCTGCCGTAGTTGGCAGGACGTCGCTCCCAGGTCGATTGGTAGCGCCTCCATCTGCGCGCACTTCAATGAGGAGATTCAGTTCGACCTCATGTTCTGGGAGGCTTTGATTGTGTGCCACCTCCTGGACAAGTGCGTGCGCTTCGCTGCAGGAGGACTGATTCCCAACAGGGAGACCGCGACGATCCTGGAGGCTATCACGAACCTCTGGTTCCGGATCTTCGGAGTACCTCTGAGGATCACGTCTGATCATGAAGGGGCACTCGATTCAGACGAGGGCCGAGCCTGGGCGTCCCGATGGGGCACGAACCTCGTGTTCAAGCCCAAGGCGGCCCACGCTCAGATGGTCGAGCGGCATAACGCCCTGCTCAGGGACCAGCTCCACCTGATCAAGGACCAGCTCACTCAGGACGGGACCCCAGTCCCTAATGAGTGCATCTTGGCGGAGGCGCTCTTGGCCAAGAACGTTCTGACCAACATCAAGGGCGTCTCGCCGTACCAGGCCGTCTTCGGCAGGCAAATGAACCTTCTGTTAAACTTCGAGCCGGCGAGTGCCACCGAGCTGGAGGACGACAGCGAGGGCACCGCTGGTGTTAGCCGACACGTTGCACGACTTCGACATGCAGCTGTTAGTACCATCGTGCAGGCGACGGCAGCGGACAAGATTAGCCGGAGCTTGCAGTCCAAGACCCGCGAGGCCGGCGAGAAGCTGGACTTGAAGGTAGGCGATTGCATCGATTTCTTCAGGGACCCGCCGAACAAGGATACCTCAGGATGGCGAGGCCCGTGCGTGGTGACCGACCTCACCGGCATCCCTGAGGGCCAGATCGGCTTTAAGTGGCATGGCCGGCATATGACGGCACGAATCCAGGACGTACGCAAGGCTCTCGTCTTGTGGTGTGCCTTCTTTCTCCAGCACCACGCCGAGGCATTCAGCAGCCCGTTCGAGGCCCTGTCCAACTTCGTGGAGTCCCTGGATCCTGGAGTTATCGCTTTGGGTTTCTTGGTCGACGTTAAAACGGATATGTGGAAGATGACGACAGCGACGAGGCGATTCCCAGCGATCGCACGTGCAGCTTTCAGTGTGGCTTCACACTTGTTCGGGTTAACCTCTTGCTGTGCAGTGCGTCTTGCCAGAGGGGTCAAGCATCTTACGCCGCTTCCTTGTGGAGGGCCTTCCATCATTTACTGGTGGGTCACTGGGCGTCGGGGAGAACCTCATTGGTTACAGCATCCTTCGTCTAGGCAGCTGGATCTAACCAAAGAAGTGGGGAACGATTGGAATAGGCAAAACATCGTGCAGTTCATCATGAGCACAGATACACAAGATCAGGTTTTAGATCATATGAAGCAGCAATCCATGATGGATGAACCGAGTATTGATCATCAGGAGGGTCATCATCAGGAGGACCACGAGCCTAACATCATCATCGGCACGTTCCCCAATCCAGCGCCTCCAGCACGGCATGGTGCTCCCCTCGCACCTCCTCTTGTACATGCTACGCCATCGTCGACGCCGAGTCCGGAGTTTATGGGCTCAAGTGCGCCAGAGACGCCTCGTGGACAGGTCCGGCAGCGCTCTGAAGGTAGCTCCGGCAACCCATCGCCGATGCAGGCCGCTAGGCAGCAAGATGCGGTGACGTTTACCCGGCCGGGCCCTGGCATTCGCACAGACGTTGACGATGATGACGACATCTCTTCTGAGGAGTTCGGGGAGGTCGCCGAAAACTTCGTGGTGGACTACGCTAGCCTGCCATTGGACAAAAGCGACGAGTACCTGGACATGGTTGCTTCGATGGCATCTCCCCCGGATGCGACGTACTTCGTGTCATCAGGTATTGGCGAGCACGTGCCGTACAGCGACGAGGAGCGGAACAAGGCGCTCCTTGAGGTCGACGGCATCTTCTTGGACCACTTCATGGACAGCCTCGGGGTAAGCAGCATTCCCGACGGCCACGTGGCAGCGTGGATGGTTTCGGGAGCAAGAAAGCCACAGGCAGTCATTGAACGTGACTTGCCTCTGCTGTCTCCGGCGGAGATGCAGGAACACCGCCCCGAGGTGAACGCAGCAATGTTGAGCGAGCTCAAGGAGTGGATCAAGCTGTGCAACATGAGGAGGCGCCCAAGGAAGGGTGCCAGCAACATCGTGGACATGCGGTGGGTGGTCAAGTGGAAGATCATCGACAAGGCGCGTGCCGTACGAGCACGGCTCACGGCCCGGGGCTTCAAGGACAGGCTCAAGGACGTGATGGACACGTACTCGGGGACAGCCTCTCGCTGGGGACAGCGAGCCCTGACCGCAGTGGCGGCCATTCACGGCCACCAGTTGTGGATGTTGGACGTGCCTAAGGCGTTTCTCCGGGGCCTCACTTTCAAGGAGCTCAGCGACAAGACGGGGGTGCCAGAGATGGACATGCAGTTGGAGCTGCCTCCGGGCACGGTGCCCCTGCTGAGGCAGATTCCCGGCTTCGAGTCCTTCGACCCGGTGTTGGAGGTATTGGAGCCAGACAAGCCCGTCATGGGCTCCACTGTGGCCCCACGCGCTTTCAGCCTCAAGCTGGACGAGGTGCTGCGGGAGGCCGGCTTGCGTCCTACCCAGGCGCAGCCCCTGATGTACGTGAAGCACGAGACGGACCAGAACACGAAGAAGAAAATATTGGTTCAGGCTGTATCCGCCCACGTCGACGACCTCAAGGGTTGCGACCACACAGACGGCAAGCATCACAGGATCTTGCTTCAGGTGTTGGAGCGGGCGTTTGGGCCGATCAAAGACCGGAAGTACGGCATCTTCGAGTGCTGCGGTGTCATGCACACACAGAACCCGCATAACCTCCACGACATCGAGTGCAGCCAGGACCACTACTTGTCCCAGTTGCGCCCGATAGTGCACCCAGCTCTGGGGACACTCAAGGAGGAGGAACAGGTGCCCCAGGACGTCCACCAGCAGTTCATGAGCTTGCGCGGTGGCGTGGCCTGGGTGACAATGTGCCGCGCCGATGGCTTGGTCTTCGTTGGCTACCTGCAAAGGTGCAGCGATGCCAACACGGCGCCTCGCTGCCGCGACGTGCACGACCTCAATAAGCTCCTGAAGTGGCTCAAGAAGCAGAAGAGCTGCATCAAGTACCACGGGATCAGGGGCGAGCCGGTATTGAGAATTCCCGGGGATAGCGCCTTCAAGGCTGCTGATCCCGACTGTCTGGCTCTCCGGGGTCTGCTCGCAGGCCTTGGTGGCACCTTGGACGACAGCTTCCTGGCGATTGACTTCTGGTCGCGGAAGCAGACGCGGGTTTGCAGGAGCACGTTCGCGGCAGAGATGCACAATCTCAGCGAAGCCGCAGAGGAGGGCATGCTTCTGGCTGGCTTCTTCCAGGAGGTCTTCTACGGGACCGCGTCTGCAGCTGAATTGAGTCGCCGGCTGGAGGCGTGCGAGTTCGACATCAAGATCGTGCTGTACGTGGATGCCATGTCGGTGTTCGCAGCGATCGCGAACGAGAGCACGAAATGCCCCACGGAGCAGCAGATGCTCTACGAGATCAAGGCGCTCAAGCAGCACTTGCTCGCAGGCCGCGTCTGGGAGTTGCGCTGGATCGACACCCGGGACATGCTCGCAGACGCCCTTACGAAGGGCAAGGTCGCCCGGGACGCCCTCCTTACAGCGCTCAGGACGGGGACGTGGAAGATCGTGCAGAAGGACAAGGTGAAGGTGTTCCCGACAGTCCGGCCGCAGGTGCAGCTCTTCTACCCCGCGCGCGTCGTCGCCAAGGAGGAGCAGGACGACGACATGGAGCCATGGACGCTGCGTCGCGTGGTACGCGTCGCCAAGCGCTTGGACACGCCCCCGCGCCCTGGCGCACGGGAGTGGCGCGAGGTGATGACCGTCGCTTACGAAAAGCTCAACCCCGACAATGTATCGAGGTTGGACAGTCTGCTGCGGAAGTACCGGGACGACGAGTTCACGTGGTTGACAGCGCTCGTGGAGAAATACCCGGAGAAGTGGCAGAAGCACATGCACGAGGCGGACCTCAAGCGCGAGTGCGACTCCGACACGGACGGCGAGCCAGCCAACAACCGCGTCGGGCATTGGAGGCACGAAGAGGAGAAGCGGAAGTACGACCGCGACGTCGACGACAAGAAGAACGAGCACGACACCGACCTCCGGGAGCTGTACAACCGACTCCGCGCACGGGCAGCGGCGAAGCAGGAGCAAGCTCCGGAGTTTGTCGGGACTCAGCCTAAGTCTCGGCCGGCGCAGCCAAGGCGCGTAGACGCCGAGAGTGGATCGGACCCACTCCGGTTGGGCCCGCTTGGCCCGACTGCTGCGCCGAAGGCCGGCCAGGCCACGAGCGGATCGGTGCCGCTCCGGCCAGTGGTGACGGCAGCGCCGAAGGCCGCGCCTGGCCCAACGGCGTCCCCGTGGGCCACGCGCGCAGCGCCGAAGCGCCCTGCGCCCAGCGACGGTTCGAAGCCGAGTGGGGCGCTGCAGCCGGGCCAGTGCCGCGTGTGCGGCAAGTTGGGCCATTGGGGTAATGAGTGCCCCACGAGGGCTCCGTGGAGCAACCCGTCGAGGCATCCGAAGAAGAAACAGAGGTACATGTGAGTGATGGCTGGAGCTTCCTTTTCTGAGTGCTGGATGCCATTTTCCTTTGCTGTGTTTTTGGAACAGAGAGCGCAGCGATATTTTCCAAGGAACTGTGGTGTCTGTGGCGCTTACAGCCACCAAAGGAGAAGTACCAGAGTCGAAAGGTATATTCCCAGCCAGGTGACCTCTGCTACGCGCGCGTTGCGGCCAGCCCTCACCGTAACCATTAGGCTCGAGTCAGAGAATCAAGCTTTGTTTCACACGTACTGGAAAAGATCTCTCCTACATCCCATTCCTATTCTCAACTAGGAGCATATCTGGAAGCATTCCCCTTAAGATTCGGATGAGAATCCAGTTGTAGAATTCTGCTGTTCTCGCAGTCGTAGTCGCATTCGCGATGACAGTCGCAGTGGCAACGGCAGTCGCAGTCACAGCCTCAGCCTCAGCCTGCCTCAGCCTCAGCCTGCCTCAGCCTCAGCCTGCCTCAGCCTCAGCCTCAGCCTGCTTCAGCCTCAGCCTCAGTCTGCCTTCAGCCTCGGCCTCAGCCTCAGCCTGCCTCAGCCTCAGCCTGCATCATCAGCCTCAGCCTCAGCCTCAGCCTGCCTCAGCATCAGCCTCAGCCTCAGCCTCAGCCTGCCTCAGCCTCAGCCTCAGCCTGCTTCAGCCTCAGCCTCAGTCTGCCTCAGCCTCGGCCTCAGCCTCAGCCTGCCTCAGCCTCAGCCTGCCTCAGCCTCAGCCTCAGCTGCTCAGCCTCAGCCTCAGTCTGCCTTCAGCCTCGGCCTCAGCCTCAGCCTGCCTCAGCCTCAGCCTGCATCAGCCTCAGCCTCAGCCTCAGCCTGCCTCAGCATCAGCCTGCCTCAGCCTCAGCCTCAGCCTGCCTCAGCCTCAGCCTCAGCCTGCTTCAGCCTCAGCCTCAGTCTGCCTTCAGCCTCGGCCTCAGCCTCAGCCTGCCTCAGCCTCAGCCTGCATCAGCCTCAGCCTCAGCCTCAGCCTGCCTCAGCATCAGCCCTCAGCCTCAGCCTCAGCCTGCCTCAGCCTCAGCCTCAGCTGCTTCAGCCTCAGCCTCAGTCTGCCTCAGCCTCAGCCTGCCTCAGCCTCAGCCTCAGCCTCAGCCTCAGCCTCAGCCTCAGCCTCAGCCTCAGCCTCAGCCTCAGCCTGCCTCTCAGCCTGCCTCAGCCTCAGCCTCAGCCTGCCTCAGCCTCAGCCTCAGCCTCCTGCCTTCAGCCTCAGCCTCAGCCTCTCAGCCTTCAGCCTCGGCCTCAGCCTCAGCCTGCCTCAGCCTCAGCCTCAGCCTCAGCCTCAGCCTCAGCCTCAGCCTCAGCATCAGCCTGCCTCAGCCTCAGCCTCAGCCTGCCTCAGCCTCAGCCTCAGCCTGCTTCAGCCTCAGCCTCAGTGCCTGCCTCAGCTCAGCCTCAGCCTCAGCCCTCAGCCTCAGCCTCAGCCTCAGTCTCAGCATTCAAATGTGGCCCGGGAATGGATTCTGGGAACTCGAAGAGCACGAAGTGGCCTACAGTTGGCTCCGGGCATTCAAAATGTGGCCCGGGAATGGAGTTCTGGGAACTCGAAGACACGAAGTGGCCTACAGTTGGCTCCGGGCATTCAAAATGTGGCCCGGGAATGGAGTTCTGGGAACTCGAAGAGCACGAAGTGGCCTACAGTTGGCTCCGGGCATCCAAAATGTGGCCCGGGAATGGAGTTCTGGGAACTCGAAGAGCACGAAGTGGCCTACAGTTGGCTCCGGGCATCCAAAATGTGGCCCGGGAATGGAGTTCTGGGAAGTCGAAGAGCACGAAGTGGCCTACAGTTGGCTCCGGTTATTCAAAATGTGGCCCGGGAATGGAGTTCTGGGAGGTCGAAGAGCACGAAGTGTGTGACTGTTGGCTTAAAACGAGCCCGGCTCTGTTCCCGGTTCTTTTCCCCGGCACCCGCCCAGACCCCCCTGTGGAGTCATCAGATGCTCTCTTTTGAGTCCACGAAACCTATCAGCAAAAGCTGTTAGGTAAAAAACTTCCGAACACCGTCTAACAAAAAACCTTCCACCAACAAAAACCTTCCACACAAACAACCTTCCAAGAAACCTTCCAAGCAACCTTCCAAAAACCTTCAAGACAACTTCCAAAAACCTTGCACAAACCTTCCACAATCCTTACAAAAACCTTCCGAAAAACCCTCCTCCCCTCCTTTGCCTCCACTGCGCTCCTCTCCCGTTCATCCTTCCGTCCCCCTCCTTCCCCTGCTTCCCCATCCCGACTCCCCCTCTGAAGTGGCAGAACACGACTGAGTACTAGTCTCCTCCCCCCCAGCCAAGACTGTCTAGTTGTTCTCCGGCCTCTTCCACGCAGTGGTCTGCATGAGATGATGTTCGCGTAGTTCGTGCAGGCAAGATGTTTGCGGTCCTTCAAGTATTGGTGCTCCCACTGCGGCGTGTTTTGCCCCTCCTTCGGTGGCCGAATTTCAGGATCCGACACGTTCCTCGAAAGTACCATCCCTCTCCGCCTGCCGCTGATCCTAATGTTCGACTTGCTGCTGCTGCTTCTGCTGCTCCTCCATCTTCTCTTTCGGCATGATCATCCTCCCCCTCCTGCTCATCGTCCTGGTCGGGCCTCCTTCTCCTCCTGTGCGCACAGCCTCCCATTCGAGTGCGCATGACAGAATAAGGTCATTCAGGTTGAAGTCGGAATCCTCTCAGACACCATGGCCGGCGAATGCAACACGTACTCTGCGAGCTGAGAACGGATAGGCGGAAAGAGCAGGCTGTCAGATATAGCGCGAGCGCGCCTAGCAGGCGTCTTCCTCATATACGTTCTCTTCCGCCTCCTCCTCCTCCTCCTCCTCTTCATCTCCCTCGCCCTTCCCCCTCCTCCTCCTCTCCCTCACCCCCGACACTCCTCCCTCCCCGCCTGCTCCTCCTCCTCCCCCTCCTCCTCCTCCTCCTCCTCCTCCTCCTCCTCCTCCTCCACCTCTTCTCCCCCCATCACCCCCCCCCCTCCCTCCATCGCTGCTCGGCATGCGCATGTTCCATACTCCCCAGTCTCTGTGCGAGCGGGGCGTTGCCTCTCTTGCACACTGCCTGCTACGCACCCGATATCAATGCTGACTGCTTCTTCCAGCATGTCGATCGGGACGTCTGTGCTGCGGCGTGGGCATCGTTTCAGGATCGGCGCGCTGCTCCCGTCGATCGGAGTGGCGCTCTCGCCCCAGCTTGGGCAAGGATGTCAGACATGGCGCCAGCGCGCGTAGCCTGCCCCCCCCCCCCTCCCTCTAGCTCCTCCCTCTAGCTCCTCCTCCTCCTCCTCCTTCTCCACCTGCTCCTTCTCCTCCTCCACCTGTCCCTTCTGCTCTCTCGCCTCCAGCGGGGAAGACTGGGGTAAGAGTGCCCTCTTCCCACGCGAAGGGGAAAGCAAGCACGCTAAGCAGAGCCGTCGGGTCCATGAGTGTGCGATCTATGACGCGCATCAAAAAGTTGGGTTTAGGTGCCCTCAGAGGCCCACCTCCTCATGGGCCGCTCCCGCAGGCGGGCCACGCACACGCCCACCGACTGCTCAGTGAGGCCCGCGCGCAGGTGAAGGAGGAGGAGGAGGAGGAGGAGGAGGAGGAGGAGGAGGAGACGGACGAGAAGGAGGGGGAGGCGTAACGCGAGGAGGACAACAGAGGAGGACGGGTCGTGCTAAGCATAACGAGGAGAAGGAGGAATGGTGATGAGTAAAAGAGACAGAGGAGGCGACACTATTGAGGATGAGACGGGGGGGGGGAACACCAGGAGGAGCGCGCAGGCCAATCAGAACTTATACACCATGTCGCTGGTGTAGCCAAGCTCTTTGAGGACGCCCTCCACCTCGCCCTGGGCAGGCGGCTTGCCCTTCTCGATCTTCTTGCCGCCTGCCACCGCCTTGAGCATGCCCGGTGGCCCGCAGACGTACACCAGCACGTCCTCTGGAGGTACAGCTGGCCCGTATCATAAGGATAAGCGATAAGGGTTCAAAGGCCTTGGACGCTCATTTCGGAGCTTTCCGCGCGGGGCGCGGCCAACGAAAGTGGCCAAAGATGGACCGATCAGGCATGGATGTAAGGGTACCCTTGGGAAGGTAGCCCATCCTTGCCATGCGGTTTGAGTGTATCCCAGACACCACCCCTCTCCACGAAGGTCTAGCGTGAGGGGGGCTGGTCCTGGAAATGTTCCGCCGTTTCGGTCCCGGGGCCCTTCCCAGGGACCCGGGCCCGGGGGCGTCAACTGAACGACTCGGGGAGAATACCTCTGGTCCTTACCAATTTCCGGGGCCTAGGACCAATTTCCCTCAGGTTCCCTTCCCGCAGTTTCATATCCCACACCACGAAGGTCAAACCCGAAAAGAGACGCCCGACGATAAAGAAACAAGATGGGATGAAAAAAAACAGCCCCCCGTCTCGGAATTCGAATCATCACCACAGAACTCAAACAGTGCTTGCACCCGGGGGCTCATACATCTTTTCTGGGGAACTGGACTCGTTTGTAGGGTCCGCCACCGTGTTGCCGCCTTCGCCACCCCGTCGCCGCCTCGTCGCCTCTGGTCGTCAAGGCTCGTTTGTCGGGCCCGCCGCCTTGTTACCGCCGTCGCGACCTGGTCGCCGCTCGTCGTCAGGGCTCGTTTGTCGGAGCCGCCGCCTTGTTGCCGCCGTCGCCGCCCTGTCGCTAACAACGGATGCGTAACACTATTTTCTTGTGCCGGGTACACATGAACAAATCAGTTACACGTTTACGACGAATATCATGACGAAGCGATCGTGATGTCAGATGTCCGGGTCCTCCGAGGGTTTCGGGAGAACCGATGCGCACACCTCCGCAGTCACGTATCCTTCGTGGAAGATGTGTTTGTCATTGGTGTCGTTCTTGTCGACGACGTACACGACCTTCAGGCACGGGTCGACCAAAACAATGTTTTGCATATTCGTTTCGCTTAGTAGCGGGAAAAAGCCAGGGAACTCACCGAACGCATCTTGTTGATCCACCTCAAGACTCTCGATTGGCTCCCGATGACCCCCAGAACGACGGCAAAACGAATACGGCATCGAACCGATAACTGTCCGCGGTGCTGCCCTAAACAACGTGTTGGTCGATCCCTGCCTTCAGACGTCCTTTTGAACTCTTCGCCATGGCGTCCAACTCGGCTCTCAATGGTATGTTGGAGGGCGTCTGGTTGCCGTAGACGAGGGTGACCGACGTGGTGTCGCTCGGGTTCTTGAGAATCTCCTTGAGCACCTGGACCATCGGCGTGATGCCCGAGCCTCCGGCAATCATGCCGATGTGCTTCTTCATGTTGGCCGTGTAGGCCAGCTTCGGGAAGGGTCCTTTCACGACGACGGTGTCTCCAGGTCTCAGGGAGCACAGGTACTTCGAGACCAGCCCTGTCGGGTAGCCCTTCACAAGCAGCTCAAAGTAGCCCAACTGGTCGTCGGTGGTGATGGGCGTGTAGGGCTTCGCAGGGGCGGTGCCATCCTCTGCCTTTGCGCCCTGCACCATCACCATAGAGCTTACCGTCATACCCATGCGGTGCCCGTCAGAAGGCAACTGGCACTTCAGGACCTTGGTGTCTGGAGTCGCCTGCCTCACCTCTAGGATGGGGACAGTCCGTGGTCGGTTGCCCACTGTCAGGGCCAAGGGGGCCCAAGAAGAACCAAGCAGACTCTGCAGACCCCAAAACCGAACCGCATCTGCACATGGTTTGGTGTTTGCGCGGTCTCGTGGCCTCCAGAGGGTATGGTGGGTTGCCGTGGGGGTGTGGGGGCGCTAATAGAAAAGGAACAACAGCAAAAGACTAGAGACCGTTGATACATAGAGGGGCGTTGATAAATAGACAGAAACACAAAACAAAATCGACCAAAGGTCCCACACACACATCCCATGGGGCTTCGCTAACACCCCCTCCCCTGGCGCGTGACTCGCGCCAGTGGCGGCGCACCATTTGTGGCACTGGAGGCGCCGCCAGGAGACCCCAACGCCGACATACGAAATTCGCGCTGACTTTCCGAAACATTGTGTGTACGCCGAGGCCAAGAGTGGGCGTACGCTCCCAGAGTGGGCGTACGCTCCCAGCCACGTACATGAATATGCACCCTTCGCGCCCAGCCACGTACGCGCCCAGCCGCCCGCCAGTTCGTGAGGCTACTCTCGTGCCACGAACCCTCGCAAAACGCGCTCTCTCGGCACCTATGTGAATTCATGTGTGCGAGCGCCGTTGTGCCAGTCCTGCGTCGCAGCGGGGAACCGACCACAGGGGAAGGTTCGGAACTCGGACTTCGAGAAGGCGGCCTCGGCCTCGCAGCGCAGGGCCCCCTGGCGCTCGCGCCCGCCGCGCGATGCGGCAGCGTGCCCGCACGCCGCGGCCGCCGCCGCGGCTGCCGGGGGGCAGAGCCCTCGCCCGACCCGGGTGACCCACATGATGCCGCCGCGCGGACCCAGCCATCCGACGACCAGGTCCCTTCAGTCGCGGGGCTTTCTGATGACTTCGGCCTCTGGGGGCCCTCCTGGGGCCCAGGGCCACCTGGAGCAGGTCCAGGACACGAAGCTCACCCTGGGCCAGGGTGTCGAGCCCTCCAGCCGGGGGCGCGGACTGGAAAACACAAATCGTCGGACGTCTGGGCGAGGGCGTGCGCCTGGCCGGTCCAGCCCTCGTAGCCAAAAGCGTTGCGCCGAAGTGGCTGCGGGGCACAGGGAGGTCCAGTCTCTGTGGGGCGCCGGATGTGGTCGGAAGCGGCCCTGGCACGATCGAATGTTGACACAACACCCTGTAGCAAAATGCCCGGTAGTGAAAGCTGCCAGGGGCACTCCGCGAGCGCACGGCACCGCCTTCCACGAGTGGGCTCCAACGGGGTGGCCAGTCCCCGTCCGTCCGCATGAAGCCCAGTGTATCCAGCGAGACGCACGTCAATTAGCGAAACCGGCTGGAGACTGCACCGGCACATTCGACTGCCAGTGTCGAGTGAACCAGTGCAGATTTCCTCAGTCGACTTGTCTGACTGGGCGCTCTCTCAATGCTAGACACAAGAATGTCACCAGGATTTCGGTGGAGGCCCGGGTGGCTTCCAGGGCCTCGCGATGGGTCCTGAAGCGTGTCCATTGCTCAGTGTGTCCCCAATGTGTCCCATCGGCATCCCTCACAAGGGCCGAAGGGCCCCATGAGCACCAAAATGGGCCGGAAAGCTGGGGATACTTTGGGACGGGAACCGTCAGTCGCGGCCGACAGCACGCGCCGAAATGGCTGCGGAACGCGTAGGTTCGGTCTCGGTTGGGCTTGCGGCTGTAGTCTCCCAGGCCGCTGGTCCTTCGGAAAACCCATCTCACCTATCCTCTCCTCCTGGGCACGGGACATGTCTTGTCTACGAGAGCCCCTTGGTATCTTTTCGCTGGCACAGGTCTCCACATGGGCGGAGGCTGCCCAGCAACACCAGTCTGGTGATTATCCAGCCTGGCTCGAACAACTGCGTCGGACATTTCTGTCCGCACTCGGTGGATCCGTTGGGCAGCGCCTGGGCACGAAGGCTACGCGCTTGCGCTCACAGTCCCTCTCAGACGCGTTCCGCCTTGCCTTCGTGCGGCCGCGCGGCGACACGTTCGTCTCTCCGCTGCTGGACACATCGCGAGGACATCGCATGGGTATCCAGCGCTCCCACGTTTTCCACGACCGCACCTGCCTTCATTTCAGACGAGGGCAACTTGACTCTTGAGTCTCTGAGGGCCGGCGGGTATGGGGGATGTGCCACGTGTCGTGGCCGTTCCAGAACGCTCCATAATGCTTTGAAGCCGTTTTGAAAGACTCTGGAGCGGCCCGCCTGTTATTGACCTTTCCAGACGTGCGTAAATAGAGATAATGAACGGCCTCTGCTGGACGATCGCCCGCCGCAAACTGGAGATGATAGCGCGCACATCTGCAACATGGGCATGCTGTCGTCAGTGGGAGGATCTGGACACGGAGGCCATCGCGTCGATCGGTGTGACTGGCCTCCGACCTTGTGTGGATGCCATCACCGATCTCGTGGAGCCAGGCTGGGCTTCGAGGGCCTGGGGCACGCAACCTCCGTGGCCGAGACCAGCAATGGCACCCACGCTCGAGCGAATCGAAACACAGACGGCAAACATTCCTAGGGAAGGACACGTTGGTCCCAAGGTGCCGCCTGGCTCTTCTCAAAGCGCGTCGCGTGCGGCCAGCTGCGGCGTCGCCGCTGTCGCCTCAGGCGCCACTGGGGCTGCGCTCTTGGAGCGGGGCGTTGCAGGATCACTGAGAGCCGATGCTGGCGGCCCGCATGGTGCCTCCTGGCACTAATCGACACAACGTGACTGATCGAAGGTCGACCAGTCACAGCGTGACTGCTCGGCCGTCGCACCGGCTCCACCGTCGAATCTGAACGGACGTCGTCTCCTCTTCGATCTGCCGCATGTGCCACACCCTTCACTTCCAAGCACACTACGGTGAAAGCATTGGATAAGGAACCATTGGATAAGGAAACCAGGGTCTGGAAGCCTATCCAACTCCAATCATGGGTTGGCCATGGACATCCACCGCCCTCACGAGATCAGGAACCCTCCAGGGTCTGAAGCCTCCTGGGCGCATCCATCAACCAGCGCCCCCACCGTAGCACAACGAGTGCGACACCGACGACGACCGCCGCGCCCACGCGCAAGCAGACGACGTCGACGGCGACCACGACCACGACGACGACGGCGACGACGACGACCACGACGACGACGACGACGACGACGACGCCGACGCCGACGACGACGACGCCGACGACGACGACGCCGACGACGACGACGACGACGACGACGACGACGACGACGACGATGACGACGACGCGACGACGCGACGACCACTCGGGTCGGGCGAAAGAGGGGGATAGCAAAGGGGGTTTTTGAGAATCAGCTCACGTAGCTGATTTTCCCGGCGCCTCCCGGCGCCGGAGGCGCCCCTGTATCGAGGAATGGGCCCCTCGGTGGGGCCGAAACCAGCTGCATGCGGCAAATTTCGTACCCCCCCCACCCCTTTCCCAATCCCCCCCTTTCGCCAGGCCCGAACCACGACGACGACGACGACGACGACGACGACGACGACGACGACGACGACGACGACGACGACGACGACGACGACGACGACGACGACGACGACGACGACGACGACGACTCGACGACGGGCGAGTGCCGAGCGGCCCGCCCCGCTCCGAGCGCGCCTCCGGCCCGTCGGGCTCCTCCGCCGCCCCGCCGCGCGCGCCGCCTGCCCCGGCGGCGCCCTCGGCTTGGGGGGGGGGGGGAGGAGGCCAGGACGAGGGCAAATCGGGGTGATGATCGATTTGTGGATGCCACGACCTTGTTTTTCCCCAGCGCTGTTTTGGAGAGGAGGGAGGGAGAGGCGAAAGGGAGACAACGCACACACCTGATCATTGTCCGACTCGTGCCGGGGAGTCGCCAGGCAACCCTGCCGCAGGACCGTCATCGCCCTTTCCTCCCGAGTGAGACTTGCAGGAAACCAGATGGCGGCTGAGATTCGTGGATGCCACGACAATGGACACCCTAACAGTCCTATCATTGAACTCAAAATGAGTTTGAACATGTGGGAAACATGTTCTCACCATGTTCTAAGCATGTCTTCACATGTAGTAGCACCTGCTTGGAACATCCTTTCGACATCCGGGAATTATTTGGCAGCACGCTTCCTCTCGATCCACAACGATAGATCCCCAGACCCCCTCGAGTCATGACATAGTCCCGACGGGATGTTTTTCGCAACGTTCGGCCTCTGGGGCCCTTCCTGGGCCTGGGGATCGTGAAACAAAAAATTCCGGATGGTCCCGGAGTCGACCCGGAAGGATGCGCGGCAAGGGTGCCAGGGCCTCGGAGGCCCACGTGACTTTTGTCGAACGAGGCTGGCCAGCGAAAGCGGCCAAGGATGGGCCGAATGGGGCAAGGATGCAAGGGCAGCGTTGGAAAAGTTCCCCATCTTTACCATGCGGGTTGACTGTAGATCGAGAATCTATGAGGCCCGGCGGCTCTGAAGGATGTACCTGGCGCCGCGGCCTTCTCAAAACATTCCAGAACGCTCTGGAACGGACCTATCCTCGTCCAAGCCCCGCCCGAGAGGGAGAGAAGAATGAGCTCATGCGGGACGTGCACGCTGGGCCACGTACATATGTCGCCACGCCGTTCTTCCTCGACGCGTCCAAGTGGACGAAGCTGGCACCGCGGCAAACCTCAGGGCGAACCTGCCGTCCGAGGCGGAGTTTGCCCTTGTGGCAGCGGCGCCCTCCCCAAGATGTAAGGTTAAGTCGGGCCTGTCCCCCTACAGGGGATTCACCCTGTAGAGGGACATGCCCGACATAAATGTAAGGCCGCGCGTCGGAACAAACGGGGCGCCCATTCTGAGGATCTGCTGACCTGGGACAATCCAAACAGGCTTTGCACGTTCCTGAAGGATCCTGCACGCAAGCCCCGGTCAGTGCAACCCAGGCTTGGCACGATCCTGCAGGATCTGGCGCTCTAGCTGACCCTAGTTTGCATTGACCCCCGCCTCAAGGCTCCCAGCCCATGAGGGACCTACGCGCCTGGCCACGTACATACGAACACGGCCCCCCCAGCCCGCAAGGCAGGCCGCGTGCTACGAACGCTCGCACAAGGCATGCTCTTGACATCCACGAGCACCCGCCCCTGGGAGAGAGAAGCTGCAGGAGCACACCGCAGGAGTCCTATTCTGAGGTATCGGGAGCAGCCAAGAGGGGGGTGTCCAAGAGGGGGGGGTGCAAATCATGGCCGGCGGCATGTGCAAGGCCCAGCGGACGTAATGACATAAGAAGAGGCTCCATGAGATCTGGGGAAACATCATGGCCCACGCCATGATATCCCCCCCCCTAGTCTTATGTCGGGCCTGTCCCCCTACAGTGGGATTTTCGACGAAAAATTAAAAAAATACCCCAAACATACCCCAAAAAGGTCAACACATACTCCAAAAATAGTCCCCAGTGTATTTTTTGTATTTTTGTTGATTGTTTGGGGAGTTGTTCTTTATTGTTCGCCGGAAATCCCCCTGTAGGGGCACAGGCCCGACTTAACCCTAGTCATCACCCTCCTCTTTGCCGCCCCCGAAGGCCGCTCGGCGCCCGAGCTCGCTCCGCCGCCGAGCGCACCTCCGAGCGAGCCCGCCCGGCGCCGAGCAGGTTCGGGTCCTGCTGGCAGCCTGGGGCCCCGAGCCCGAACGCGAGGTAGGTAATTCACGCTCTGAAACATGCCCCTCCCTCGATCCGCCTCCTCCACTCCTCCTCGCCTTGGCGCGGGGCCGGGGCGAGGATTGCACCCGTGCGCTCGCATGGCGGGCGGGCGCACGCTCCGGCACGCCACGCCGCGAGACCCACGGTGGCTCTGCAGGTGGCGCACAGAGCACCGGCGGCGCCTCGCGCACCACGTTGAAGGGCCCCAGGACAGACAGATAAATACACACAAATAAAATGTTCCCCCATCTTCTCCCATATGTTTAGGGGTTTCTGTCTTCCCCCCCACTGACCATATTTTCTTATATTTTCTGGGGAATCGACGATTCGTTGTGTCTGTGTGTTTCTTCCCCTCCTGACACGTGGCGTACTGCTACGGTTCTGATGTTCCAGCCTACTTTAGCCTCGATCACCAGAAAGAAGTTCGAGCGCCAAAGAAAATACCGAAGCTCAAAAAGTTGTCACGTGTCGGGCCCTGGGAGACACTCGCCCGACACTATTTCGATACTGTTTCGACGCTCTTTTGACTCATTCGACACTTTTCCGGGTGCTCGGAGTCATTTCTGGGATGTGGTCCTATAAGTAGGCTGGGAACAACATAGTGTTACGGGGCTCAACACGTAGAATGAGAGCGTAGTTACAGTCGGCCTTAATTGGGCAGGACACGCGAGTGGACACAAGACCCTTCCGAGGGCCACATTGCCATGGGGGGTGTAGGAGGCATGGGTCGCGAGGCACAGGACACAAGGGTACCCAAGGGTACCGTTGAACTGGTAGGGTCAGCCTACTCATCCGGGCCGGCTGTATGACGCGACACGTTCGCCATGACGTGGGCCAACATGCTGAGGCAATTTTGTTTGGTCTGCGGGTCGAGAGCGGGCCTCTTCCGGTTAAGAACTAGGCGGGGCGCGCAAAGCACTAATTGGGGAGACAGGGCGCGGGCGGGCGGGGCCTCATGCGGCCAGAGGGTGTGGGGTGCAGGCGGTGCCGAAGAGCTTGCACAAGAAAAGGTACACCTTGGACATGAGCAGGAGGCGCAGTCCCAGAGGGAGAGCGGTTATGCTGAGGCAACACGCGACGTATGGGCACGGACGTGCTCGGCACGGCACTCGTTGCGCTTCCGGACGGCCGTGCCGAGGCAGCTGAGCCGGCGGCAGCCGCCGCGCCCCGCGGCGGGCTCCGCAGCCGGCGCAGGGTGCAGGGTGCCTGGGGCAGTGCGCTGCGCGCAGCGCGGCCAAGCTCCACGCCCGCGGCAGCCCGGCCGCCCACGCCGCGTGCCGCGCGCGAGCTCGCTGGCCGCCTCGCCGCCGAGCGGCTGCACCCTAGCCCGGCGGGCGAGGGCCGTCGCGGCACGGGGGCCTCCCCGCACCAGGCGCGATCAGCGCGGGGGAGGTCCGCGCGCGCGGCGGGGCGGCCTGGAAGGCGCGGCCGCGCCCACTCTCTGGACGAGGCCCTCGGCCAGGCGCTGTGGCCGAGGGCCTCGTCCAGGTGTGCGCGCGAACGCGCCGCTCCCTCGCCGTCCCTCGTGGTGCCGCTGCAGGGGCCGGCCCGAGCACCCCCGGGCTGTCGTGCCCGCCCAGCGGGGCGCGGACCGCCCCCCTCCGCGCGGGGGGCGTCTGCGCGACGAGGTCCGCGCGACTCGGCCGGGTCCCGTGCGCGGGGGGTTCCAGCCTGGCCGCGAGGGCCGCCGCTTTCCGGCTGGTTTGGGCGGGGGGTGGCTGCGAAGAGCCCCGCTCCGGGAGGAAAGGATCCGTGCCATGGGCGCGTCGGTGTCCAGGAGGGGCTGGTCCACTCGTCGTGGACGGCGTTCAGCTGCGCCGCCCAACACGCCGGCGGCCAGACTCTGGCATCCAGCGCGCATGGGCAGCCCCGAGGGCTCCACGGCCGTGAGTATGGCCATCCAGCCTGGCGCTGCGGTGCGAGATCGACGTGCTGCATGAGACTGGCCCTGCGGTCGTCGATGAGAGGGCCGATGTCAGGGGAACAAAAAATGGCATAAACATAAAAACTACTCGGAGGTCCGCGCGGATTTTTCGGATCGGCGCTGGACCCCTCTACCTGGCGCGCGGAGCGCTCCAGGGGCGGCGCCGGAGGCGCCGCCGGGTGGCCCCAGCGACGAGCAATCCGCGCGGACCTCCGAGTTTTTATGTTTATGCCACTTTTTGTTCCCCTAGATGCACGTGTGCGTGCCGACATCCCGCGCGGCATCGTGCGGGAGCCCGCCACCTGGTCCGCCAGCCGCTCCGCCTGTCCTGGCCCGTGGCGGGCCTTCGCACCCCGTGCCTTCTGCCGCAGTCTCTGCACCGCGCGTGCGACCGCAGCCTTCGCTCCCCGCGAGGAAGCCTCGGGCGTTGGCAGAACTGGGCTTAGAGGGACCTGGTCTAGTGATGTGTACTCGGAAACGCCCCCCCTGTCCCAGTCCACTAACCGGAACTGCCGTCCCCCGAGAAACACCAGCCACGGCAGACCTGGTTTGGTGACTCCAGTACATAAAATTGGCTTCGGGGCCCTGCTACTAACCGGCTCCCCTTCCTTACCTGGGGCCCTGGCTATGCCCGAAAGACCCGAGGGCGCTGTCGTCCATGGGCCGCGGCGTCAAAGGCCCGCTGCCGGTCGGCATCGGGGGGGCCTTCGGATGCGTCCTCGTCTCAGCTCTCGGCGGCCGCCTGGTCAGGCTCGGCCACGTGCCAGGTGCCCCAGCGTCGCCAGCGCGTCGTTGTCGTCGCCGTCGTCGTCGTCCAGCTCCTCCTCCTCCTCCTCCTCCTCCTCCTCCTCCTCCTCCTCCTCCTCCTCCGCCTCATCCTCCCCTCTCTCCCTCCTTTTCTCCCTCCCGTTCTCCCTCCCTCCATCTCTCCCTCCCCCCCTCCTACTCCTCGTCCTCCTCGAGGATCGAGAATTGGGACCCTGGGGCGTGTTTTGGGGGCCATCTGTGGGCCTCGGTGGGCTTATCGAGACCTCCACGGATCTCTCGAGGCCTGCGCCTCCACTCCTCAATGCT
Organism: Prorocentrum cordatum; assembly: GCA_963575745.1. Classification (NCBI taxonomy): domain Eukaryota; class Dinophyceae; order Prorocentrales; family Prorocentraceae; genus Prorocentrum; species Prorocentrum cordatum. The sequence goes on from CAUYUJ010017593.1 coordinate 322,264, forward strand.
CCCTCCTTGCCTCCACCTCCTCCTCCTCCTCCTCCTCCTCATCCTCCTTCTCCTCCTCCTCCTCCTTCTCCTTCTCCTCCCCCCCTTGCCTCCTCCTCCTTCTCCTCCTCCTCCCCCCTTGCCTCCTTCTCCTCCTCCTCCTCCTCCTCCTCCTCCTCCTCCTTCTCCTCCTCCTCCTCCTCCTCCTCCTCCTCCTCCTCCTCCTCCTCCCCCCTTGCCTCCTCCTCTTCCTTCCTCCTCTTCCCTCCATGCACGGTATGGGGAGGAGGGGCGACAAACGACACCTAAGTACTCGTCATCCTCGCTCCTCCTTCTTTCTCTCCTCGCTTTCATCATTCCCTTCCTCTCCCTCTCCCTGCTCCACTTCGCTTTTGGCACGTATCTATGGGATTCTGGGGGGAGCGAACGGACATACAGAAACATCTGAAGAAAGCCGCCGAACGCTTCAAATCCTAAAGCGCGCGTCAACCTAACATGTTCGTCCTCACGAACCCTCCGACCGATTGACTCCCCAGAAGTGTTAGTCCCTTTCCCAGTTGCATGTTTTGTCGCTGGTGCATGATCTACTGCTTCTCATGGCACCCGACAAATTGCCCCCGCAACAGGGATACGCTGAACACGCCCGGGCTAAAATCTGCTGGACGGCCACGATGGCCACGGCGGCGGCGACCTCGACGCTGGCTGCGACGGCAACGACGGCCACCACCGCCGATGCGACACCGCGGCAGCGGCCGCAGGCGGCGCAGAGAGCGGCCTGGCGGCCCGCCGACGAGGCGCAGGCCCGCGAGCCCCACGGCGGCCAAGCGCCCGCCTTGCCCCATCGGGGGCGCTGCTGCGGCCGCCGTCGACGACGGCGTCGTTGCGGTCGCCATCGGCTTCGTCGTCGACGACGGCGGTCGTAGTCTCTCTCAGAGGAGGGCGGGTTGAGACAACGGTACAGTCGAGGCGTTGACCTACGGAGCCCTAAATAAGGAACGAGGCCCCTACTTTCCATAGATTGCACTTCGATCTCGTATCGGAAACCTAAGGAACATCCAAGGCAGGCTGCGAAACAATGAAGGAGCACGGAGCCCCTCCACAACGAAAAGGGTTCCTTCTTCAGGGCCCCGACGGTAGTTGGCCTTTGGGGAGGGAAGGCTTCGTCGCCACGGCCGAGAGCAGCTCGGAAAAAAAAAACGGTGCGTCGGGGACCCGGGAGGGGCCCGGAGGCTCGATTTGGAGCCGCCGCTGTCTCAACTCGCCCTCCTCCAGTCATCGCTGACATTGGCGACGCCGCCGACGTCGTCGTGGTCGTCGTCCGGGGTAACGCCGTCGTCGACGGAGGCGTCGTCGTCGCCGGCGTCGTCGCATGATACCATCAGCCCTCTGGGCGGGGGCAGTTTGGAGCGCTTCCTCTTCGACGCCCCTCCTTCCCCTTCGGGGAAGGGTCTACCCCTCCCCTTGTCTGGGTCTGGACGGAGCGCCACGTAAATGAGGAGAGCGTCCAAGATAGCCCAAGACCCTAGAGTGGCTTCAGATAGCCCAGGATGGCCTCGAAGATGCCCTCCCGATGGCACAATCTGGCCCAAGATGTCTCAAGCCTTCCTCCATAATGCCTCATGCCTGAAAGAGGCCCCAATACCGCTTCCCTTTCGGTACCAATTGGCTCTTGGCACTTCAAGAACGGCCGGGATGGTTTCGCGACAAGCAACTTCACGACAAGGAAGAGACATATTCACGACAAGCAAGCCCACGTTCGGCGCCCACTTTCGGCGCCCACTTTCGGCGCCCACTTTCGGCGCCCACTTTCGGCGCCCACTTTCGGCGCCCACTTTCGGCGCCCACTTTCGGCGCCCACTTTCGGCGCCCATTTTCGGCGCCCACTTTCGGCGCCCACTTTCGGCGCCCACTTTCGGCGCCCACTTTCGGCGCCCACTTTCGGCGCCCACTTTCGGCGCCCACTTTCGGCGCCCACTTTCGGCGCCCACTTTCGGCGCCCACTTTCGGCGCCCACTTTCGGCGCCCACTTTCGGGGCCCACTTTCGGGGCCCACTTTCGGCGCCCACTTTCGGGGCCCACTTTCGGCGCCCACTTTCGGCGCCCACTTTCGGCGCCCACTTTCGGCGCCCACTTTCGGCGCCCACTTTCGGCGCCCACTTTCGGCGCCCACTTTCGGCGCCCACTTTCGGCGCCCACTTTCGGCGCCCACTTTCGGCGCCCACTTTCGGCGCCCACGCCCACGCCCACTTTCGGCGCCCACTTTCGGCGCCCACTTTCGGCGCCCACTTTCGGCGCCCACTTTCGGCGCCCACTTTCGGCGCCCACTTTCGGCGCCCACTTTCGCCCACTTTCGGCGCCCACTTTCGGCGCCCACTTTCGGCGCCCACTTTCGGCGCCCACTTTCGGCGCCCACTTTCGCGCCCACTTTCGGCGCCCACGTTCGCCGCCCACGTTCGCCGCCCACGTTCGCCGCCCACGTTCGCCGCCCACGTTCGCCGCCCACGTTCGCCGCCCACGTTCGCCGCCCACTTTCGCCGCTCACTTTCGCCGCCCACTTTCGCCGCCAACTTTCGCCGCCGACGTTCGCCGCCCACTTTCGCCGCCCACTTTCGCCACCCACTTTCGCTGCCCACTTTCGCCACCCACTTTCGGCGCCCACTTTCGGCGCCCACTTTCGGCGCCCACTTTCGCCACCTACTTTCGCCACCCGCTTTCGCCGCCCACGTTCGGCGCCCACTTTCGCCACCCACTTTCGCCGCCCACTTTCGCTGCCCACTTTCGCCGCCCACTTTCGCCGCCCACTTTCGGCACCCACTTTCGCCGCCCACTTTCGCCACCCGCTTTCGCCGCCCACGTTCGCTGCCCACGTTCGCCACCCACTTTCGCCGCCCATGTTCGCCGCCCTTTTTCGCGACCCACTTCCAGGTGGCGAACGAAAGTGAGTGGGCGCAGAACGAAAATAAGTGGCGAGCGAGAGCGGGCGGCGAACGAAATTCAACGAAAGTGGGTGGCGAGCGAAAGCGGGTGGCGAACGAAAGTGGGCGGCGAACGAAAGCGGGTGGCGAACGAAAGTGGGTGGCGAACGTGAGTGGGTGGCGAACCGCCATCGGCGAGGCATGGCAGCCCGCGTGCGGGCTGCTGCCCGGCTGCGCCTTGGCCGTTTTCTTCCTGAGCGTCCTCACGCTGTCGTGGCAACGGCCTACGGGGGAGCTGGACGACCGGCTACGGCGGCGTATCTACGTCGACGACTTCACGCTGTGGGCGCGGGGCGGCCAGGGCGAAGCCGGCGAGGTGGCGGAGTCGGTCGCCAGCGCATTGGCCATCACTGCCGAATTCGAACTCGCCATGGGCTGGCGGCTCAATCGCGACAAGAGCCGGCAATTCGCGAACACCGCGGCGCTCCGCAGATGGCTGGCGGCCCAGACCCCTCTGATCCCTGCCGGGCGGCAGTTCCGTGACCTCGGGGTGGTCGCCGCCGCGGGCCGGGTGCCTCGCTGCGCCGTTGCCGGCTCCAGGGCGCGCGCAGCTGGAGTGCGGTTTGCGCGGATCGGGCGGCTCCCCTTGGAGTTCCGACACCGATGCATGCTGGGCGCTGCTGCCGGCACTTCGGCGGGGTTGTACGGCGCCTCGTGCGGCCGCCCACCTGCGAAGGAGCTGGCCGGGCTGCGGGCGGCTGCGCGGCAGGCTGTGTGCCGAGGCGGATTCCGCGCTGCCGCAGAGGTGGTCTTTGGGGTCCTGAGCCCGACGTGGCGGCTGGACCCAGCGGCGGTCGTCGCCCTCGCGCCGTTGTGGCAGGCGTCGAAGGCGCTCCGCAGAGGGCGCTTTCCTTTGGCACTCTGGCGGGCCACGGACGGAGCCCGCGCGGCCGGGCACGGCCGCGGCGCTGGCCCTGTCGCCGCGGCCGCCTGGAGCTTGGCGCAGCTCCGCCTCGGCGACGACGTCGAGCGCTGGACCGGCGTCCCTGCTTGCCCACACGGGTGGCGCCCGGCCGACCAGCCGCTCCAGGCCACGCGCGCTGTGCTCCTCGAGGCATGGGCGCGCAGGGAAGCGGCTGCCGTGGCAGGCAGAAGGGCTGACTTCGCGCATGTCGCGCGCGGGGTGGACCGCTGGGCAACCAGGCGGCTGCTGGAGACTGGGGCCCTCGCGCCGGACGCGGCAGGGGCCTTGCGCGCAGTGCTGTCTGGGAACGTCGTGACAGAATCGGTGGCGGCGAAGTGGGGCAAGCCGGCCAGATGCCCGCACTGCAGCGCCGCCTGCGAGGATCGCGAGCACCGCTTCTGGGTCTGCCCAGCCTGGGGCGCCGACAGGGCCGCCGCCCTGGCGACGGCGCGGATCTCGCAGGCCGCGCTGCGCGCGCGGCTGCCGCCGGGCGTGGCGAACACGGGCGTGCTGGCGACGGATGTCCGGCTCGCCGCCCTCGCCGAGGAGGCCACACGGGCTCTGCCGCTAGCCCCGCTCCCGGCGGCCCAGATGCCCGTGCCGCCCCAGTCGCGCAGGAGGGCTTGGACTGACGGGGCGTGCGAGCGGCCACAGGACCCGCTGATGGCCCGGGCGGCTTGGGGGCTGCGCCTGGAAGGACCCCGCGGCACGAGCGACCACAGCGGGCCGGTGGACGCGGCGCAGACCGCGCAGCGGGCTGAGCTGACCGCCGCGGTCCAAGCTGTCAGCCTTGCGGGGGCGCCCGTAGAGGTCACCACGGACTCCCGCTACGTCCGCAATGGCGTTGCCGCCCTGCGCGCCGGCGCGTGCTACCTCGACTGGACGCACTCCGACCTTTGGGAGCGAGTCGCGGAGCACAGCCGGAGCGGTTTCCTCACGGCGCGCTGGGTCAAGGGCCACACGACTGCCGAGGAAGCGCTCGCCCGGGGGCTGTCCGCTGAGGACAGGGCGGGCAATGCGGCCGCCGACCGCCTGGCGGGAGAAGCGGCCAGGGTCCGCCTCCCCCCGCCCGCGCTCTGCTTGGAACGCGACTTCCAGCTGACGGCGCTGGCCGCGGCGCAGCGCGTGCTCGCCGCGGTCGACCTGGCGGCCTTGCGAGCCAACCACGAGAGCCGCGGGCCCGAGGGCCCGCGCGTGCGCCGCCGCTGGACGGCCGCGCGAGGGCCCCGCGCCGCCAGGAGGGCTCAGCCGCCGCCCGCGGCGCAGGCGGCGCCGGCTCCCCCTCCGCCGCCGCGCCGGCGGACCCGGGCAGCGATTGAGGCCGGCGGGGCCGTCGCGCCTCCTGCGCCGGCCGAGGCAGCGCGCGCCCTCTTCGCAGGCGCCGCATGGAGGGTGCACGCAGCTGCGCAGGGCCCGGGCTGGGTGGCGTGCCTGCGTTGCGGCGCTTCGGCGGCGCGGTGGGCGCAGCTGTCGGCGAGGCCCTGCCCGGGGTGGGCGCTGGCGCTGCCCCCGCGGGCGGCGATGCTGCTGCTGACGCCGGCGGTGCGTGCCGGCGGTGGCTCGGAGGCTTGGCGGGCCGCCTTGGAGGCGCGGCTGCGGGCTCGGCCGGGGCCGCCAGACTAGTTAATTCGTAATTCGGTGCACCTCCTCCCCCCTCCTCCTCCTCCTCCTCCTCTCTCTTCAGCCGCGGGGCGCCCTGTTCGCATCGTAAAGTGAGTGGGTGGCGAACGGAAGTGGGTGGCGAACGAAAGTGGGCGGCGAACGAAAGCGGGCGGCGAGCGAAAGTGGGTGGCGAGCGAAAGTGGGTGGCGAGCGAAAGTGGGTGGTGAGCGAAATTTGGTGGTGAACGGAAGTGGGTGGCGAATGAAAGCGGGTGGCGAACGGAAGTGGGTGGCGAGCGAAAGTGGGTGGCGAGCAAAAGCGGGTGGCGAACGAAAGTGGGCGGCGAACGAAAGTGGGTGGCAAGCGAAAGTGGGTGGCGAACGGGAGTGGGTGGCGAACGAAAGCGGGCGGCGAACGGAAGTGGGTGGCGAACATAAATGGGTGGCGAACGAAAGTGGGCGGCGAACGAAAGTGGATGGCAAACGAAAGTGGGCGTCGAACAAGTGTGGGTGGCGAGCGAAAGTGGGTGGCGAACGGAAGTGGGTGGCGAACGAAAGCGGGCGGCGAGCGAAATTGGGTGGCGAACGAAAGCGGGTGGCGAACAAAAGTGGGTGGCGAGCGAATGTGGGTGGCGAGCGCGAGTGGGTGGCGAACAAAAGTGGGCGGCGAAAGTGGGTGGCAAGGGCGCGAACGAAAGCGGGTGGTGAAGGAAAGAAGGAAAGTGGGTGGCGAACGAAAGTGGGCGGCGAGCGAAAGTGGGTGTCGAACGGAAGTGTGTGCGAACCAAAGTGGTTGGCAAAAGTGGGTGCAGAAAGTGGGCGCCGAAAGTGGGCGCCGAAAGTGGGCCGCGAAGTGGGCCACGAAAGTGGGCCCCGAAAGTGGGCACCGAAAATTGGCGCCGAAAGTGGGCGCCGAAAGCGGGCACCGAAAGCGGGCCCCTAAAGTGGGCCCCGAAAGTGGGCCCCGAAAGTGGGCCCCGAAAGTGGGCGCCGAAAGTGGGCGCTGAAAGTGGGCCCCGAAAGTGGGCCCCGAAAGTGGGCCCCGAAAGTGGGCCCCGAAAGTGGGCCCCGAAAGTGGGCCCCGGAAGTGTGCCCCGAAAGTGGGCCCCGAAAGTGGGCGCCGAAAGTGGGCGCCGAAAGTGGGCGCCGAAAGTGGGCCCCGAAAGTGTGCCCCGAAAGTGGGCCCCGAAAGTGGGCCCCGACAGTGGGCGCCGAAAATGCTTGTCGTAAATAAGCCGTGGCAAGGCGTGTTTCAGTTTTTTCTTGTCGTGTTTCAGTTTTCCCAGTCGTGAGAACACCCGAGCTTTACTTCAAGATGGCTGCAATACCACCCAAGAGAAACCAAAGATGGGCCCATGAGGGCTCCAAGACTGCCCAAAGAGTGTCAAATGAAGGCTCCATCAGGCGACGCTTCGAGCCCGAAGGGGGGCGGCGTGTGTTGGCGACGCCTCCTCATCCAATCGAATTCTCCAATGTGACCCCGGAAGATCCAAACATGGCCAAGATAGGGCTCCAAGATGGCTGCAGGAGACTTGCGAAACGGCGATTTGGAGGAAAAGTCCGTCGTCGCCCTCCTCCTCCTCCTCCGCCTCCGATTGCTTCTCCTTATCCTCCTCGTCCTCGATCGTGTAGTTAGCGCCGCGTCGCCATCCTCCTTTCCCTCCCTCATCCCCACTATCCTCATGCTCGCCCTCCTCCTCCTCCTCATGTTTTTCCTCCCCCATCCTGTTTCCTCAACGAAGCTTCCTGTCGCACCCCTCGACGTGTTGGTGGGGCGGGCTAGGCGTTTCATCGCATACTTGCTTGTCTACCATTAGCGGTTATCAGAAAAGTAAGCAGTTTCAAACAGAGGGTGGGATGTTGTTTTCCACGTGGCTCTCGCCTCAACGCTGGGCACAACCGAGGGCGATGATTTGAAACTTGTAGCTCGCGCCTCAGCGCCGCGCACATTCGTCTCAAACATACGCAACAACTTCGAATGGTGAAAAGCGGTTCCGTTTTTCAAAAGAAGCTGTGGCCTTAGCGCCGCGCGCATCCCGCCACTGGCTTCAAACTTTCGCTATGTGGGAGCGCCTGGGACAATGTTCTAGCATGCGTTAGGGTGGTCAGGACGCCACATTCACGCTGGTTCGCGGTATTGAAATCCCAGGACTGGTGTTCTGGCGCGGTTAAGGGTTCACGGGACGCAACAGTCACGTTGATTTGCGGCGTTGCAGTCCCAAAAAGTGCGCTTTGGCACGATTGGGGATTATCAAACGATTGTCTTCAAATTTGGAGCGTCCATCCGTGAACATAAATTCCGGCAGGGGCCTGTGGGGGGAGTCAACGTGGAGGGAAGGTGTGTTGCAACATCGTTGGTGCGCCTTGGGTTTAACTTGGTCCTCCTGCTCCTCCTCTCCCCACCTGTCCCTTCATCCTCACGTCCTCATCCCTCTCCTGCCCCTGCTTTTCCCCTCCTCAGCATTTTCAGAATATGGCGGCACGCCCAACAGTTCCAATCCTGGGGATGCTCAAATTGATTGTGACCTCGCTTGATAATTGACCCACCTGTCTATTCCGCTGAATGCCCCCCTGACTTCCCTGATAAAGTGCAACTCGCACGCCGATCGTGTCTGCAGAAGTTGGTGGTTTACTCGAAGCGTCAAACATCATACTCCTGCATCTGCCTGTCCGAAGTGGTGGAGTTTTTGGTTTTGGTAATCGATAACGCATCACGTCCAGCAGTGCCACTACATGCATTCACAATGCGATCGCCACAACGTGAAACGCAGAAGGCACGGAGATGCTTAGAGATCCCGCCGCTGCTTAGGAAAACTCTTTCCCAACAGTGTGTGGCACTAGTCCCGCCTGCCAGGGCCTACTGCTACGAATGCCCACCGAAACGTATCTGCCACAGCGGGCTGGTGCCAGGTAGGAACCCTGATGGCCCCGGCGGCGACCCCCCTAATCCAGCAAGTACTCAAGCGGGTGGGAAAAAAGGAAAAGAGGGGAACGAGCGCAAGGAGAAGCGATGTGAGAGCGTGATATTGGCTGTGCGTGCATCCCCACATGGTCCAACCGACCACCCACGTAAAAGGCACCACACAGACGGAAGAACAGTGCACATTATTGAGAGCAGGTTGCAGCCCAACAAGCCCCGCGATTGCTAGCAAAGGAAGGACTCCCAATGAATGACGCTCACGAGTAGGCAATCAGGTGAGCGCACAAGTAAATGTAGCGGGAATTCCGGTAGCCGACCTGTAGGGGTGGAGGTCGAAGGGCGCCTGGACACGGGTGCCGGGGTACCGGTAACTCCAGGGGCCCAGCTGCGCAACGCCCCTCGCCAGGATCTTGCATTGAATTCCACTGATGGTGCGGGAGTCGTAGATGCAGCTGCAGCCAGAGTCGGTGCCAAGGTCGGGGCAGCGTCAGAACTGAAGCCAAGGTTGGAAAAGGAGTCGGAGCGAGAGTCGGAGATGGTGTGGACCGCCAGGGCGGGGCCAGAAAACACAGCTGAAGAGCAGCTCGGTGTCGATGCCAGGGTGGGGGGAGGGGGGCACGGTTCGCAGTTGTCGCGTTTCCGTTGGCGTCGGTGCTGGGGTTGGAGGTGCAGTCGGGGATGGAGCAGGCGTCGGATGTTGAGTCGGGAGTTGGCGGTGGTGCCGCGTGCCGGAGTCAGCGTCGGTCTTGAGCTGGGAGCAGGCGTTGAACCCGTGACTGCGGAATGCCAGGCCATCCTCGTGTACATCCTCGGTGCTCGTGTCGGTGCTGGCTTCGCAGTCGGAATAAGGTCGAAATTGGAGGTGCTCGATTCCGTCATGGAAGACAGCATGGAGTCGGTGAGGACGCAGTCGATGGGGCCTGAAATATCGTCCACGAGGCTGAGACACATGTTACCGAAGTGTCCCCCCTCGCAAGGTAGTTGTTGGGAATTTCGGCCACGTTCGCAGGACACCCCGTCGACGTGATGGCTGGGCCCGTGACGCCAGCGCAGGCGGAGAGCGTGATCTCGCTGCGACGGAGTCTGGGCTCGAGTCGGGATCGGATGCGGCGCTTCTCCTGGCGTTGGTGCCGGCATAGGCGCCGCAGTGGTGGTGGCGTCGGTGCTGGTAGCGGCGCTGTGCATGCCCGGGCGCTGCCAGCGTAGGTGCCCGCGTCGATGATGGCGTCGAGGCTGGAGGATGCGCTGTCGTGCGTGCCAGCGTTCATGCTGGTGTCGGGAGTGGCGTCGGTGCTGGTGAGGGCGTTGGCGTTGGCGCCAGAGTACGTTTGAGTTGTTGCTGGCACCGGTGCCGACGTCGGCGTTGACGTAGGCGCTGGCGATGTCGCAGGCGGAGACGCAGGTGTTCTGGACTGGCGCCGGCGCTGGCGTATGCCAACAGCGCTGGCGTGAGCATCACCGTTGGTTGCGGCAGATTCGCCAGTGGGCGAGGAATTCATCCTGCTGCAACTCGTCGTGCTGGAATCCATGGGCGGACGTTATCCCATGAAGTGGGATAGCACCAAGGTCGCAGCTTATAGTCCTCGCAGATGGCACTGTGGTGGTCCCGTGTTGCCGCAAGCAGACTGCGGTCGCAGCGCCCTGCCCGAGAAGCACTGTAGAGTTTGCGTCTGCCCGAAGGCGTTCAAGCGGACAGGAATCATGTCTTAGAAACGTTGTTTAGGAACTCCAGTGGTTCCTTATTCGGGCCGAGCGCCCGTTCCACAAGTTCGGAAAACTGAACTAGTGCACTCTGTCGGAACGAATGTTCGCGGCCACGGTGGCTGTTTCTGTTCGTGGTGGCGGCGTCCTGCCCGAGAAGCACTGTTGGAGTTCGCGTCTGCCGATGCTGGCGTCGGAGTTGTTGTCGGTGCGTCGAAGCACTGTAGAGTTCGCGACTGTCGACGCGTGTCCGATGAGTGCGCCGACGCCAGCACCGACGCCAGCGCCTTCGCCAGAACAGCGCTGGCGCTTCCAACAGTACCGACGCCAGCCCAGACGCCAGCGCCTACGCCATCGCTCCAGCACCAACGACGCCGCCCCCACCGACGCCGAGACCAGTGCTGGCGCCATCTCCTACGCCACCGCCGACGCCAGCACCGACGCCAACCACGAACATCGCGATGCACTCTCACCGGCACCAGCATCGACACCGACATCGGCACCAACACCGACAACAGCACCGACGCCGCCAGGACCAGCATCGGCAGACGCGAACTCTGCAGTGCTTCACGGGCAGCATCGACAGACGCGAACAGCTCGGCGCACTTCTTATCGGACACGCGTCGACAGACGCGAACTCTCATGTCCGAAGTGGTGGAGTGGGAGCGAAACGACCTCACCAAAGATATCCGTCTCGGCTCCGTGTCGCGAGTGCGGGCGAGGCGAATCTGCGCGCGGATGACGTGCTGGCCGTGGCTAGGGCAGCTAGGGGCAAACCAAAAGAAAAACGTCCATGTCATGTCTCGCGGTTCCCTTCCGTGGTTGTCCCGTGGGCTTGTCCGTTGTTGTCCAGTGATGATCCTTGGGTTGCCCCTTGATTGTCAGGTGGGTTGTCCCATGGGCTGTCCGTGGGACTCCTGGGCTGACTCGGGGACCTCCTGGACGGTCTTGTGGGCCTCGTGGGACCCTCTGGGGCCGTGTTGGAGCCTTCTGGCCTTGCGATTAGCCCCAGAAGTCACGCGAGCAGCCCCGAAGAAACTTCAGAGTTTGGGGCGGATCCATTGGCGTGGGCCTGGTCCCCAGAGCCGCCAGAGATCCTTAGAAGAACCAAGGGTTCGCATACGGTCCAGGAGGGGCCAAAGGCGGCCCGAGATGCTTTCTGGACGTCCCCAGAGGGCCCCTGAGACGGCTCAAAACGGACCCCATAGAAGGCCCGAGACGGGCAGAAGAGGCGGACACCGTTGCATTTGTTCTGTTTTTCAGCGATTTTGGGGTGGTCGCGCTTTCCCGCCTTAGCTGCCCCAATGCACAACACGCAATCCGCAGCGTGGATACGGAGCTCAACACGTAGGCTGAAACCGCAGGTCTGGCGCGATGCCTTCGCCAAGACGTGGGCCGACACGTTGCGCCAACACGCAGCGTCTCCACACGGGCGCTTTGAACACGGCACGTGCTACTTTCCAAAACGGGCGCCTCGGGGCAGCTGGGCTTCAAGAGATCGCCCCGAGACGGCCCAAGCGGCTCCCACGAGGGCTCCAAGCCAGGCCACGAGAACCACAGTGAAGGGGCCCTGGGACACACAAATAAATACACACAGATAAAACGAGTCCCCATATTTTCCCATATTTTCTGGGTTTTCGTCTTCCCCCCCACTTCCCGTATTTTCTTATATCTTCCTGGGAATCGACAAAGAACTGTGTCTGACACAGACCCTCTGCCCCCGGGCCGCCGGAGACTCCTGGAGCGGCCGCAGAAGGCCCCGACGCGGTCCCGGAGGCCCCCCGACGCTGCCCTTAAGTGGCCCCGGTGGGCGGCCCGAGCGGGGCTGGGCCGTGGCGAGCAGCGTCGCTGCGTGCAGCTGCGCGACCCTGGGGGCGTGGCCAAGTGGGGTGAGCGACATAATGGGGGGGGGGGGAGGAGGCCAAGGCCCCTAGGGGGCCCTCGTCGGGCCCCCTTTTGGGACCCCTTTTGGGGCCCTTGAATGGCCCCTATAAGAGCCCGACAGGGCGCATTTCTGGGCCCGACCGGCCCCAGGCCCTGGCGTGGCCAAGTGGGGTGAGCGACACATTCGGCGGTGGACAAACCTCCCTTTAGTATACCCCCCCTTAGTGAAAGCGGCCTGGGACCGAAACCGACGGACCTGGACCCGCAGAACTGACGGCCGCAACGCCCTCTCGCGAACCGAGAACGGCCAATTCCTTGATCGACGTGTCAGGGTAGGAGGTCTGTCCACTGACGCATAGAACAGAGGCCTCCACGAGTCTCGGCCTGTCAACGGTTCTCACAGTGAGGAGTCTAAGTCGATGCGTTTGGGGGTTGACAAGGCGGCCGTATCAAACCACCCCCCGGCCCTCGTTGTGTCCCCCTCCCCCTCCTCCTCCTCCTTTCCCCTTCCTCCTCTCTCCCCTCCTCCCCCTCCTTCTCCTGGAGGGGCGCGGGAGCCAGGGGTTCGGTTTGGCGGCCGCACTGTTGATCCCCCGGTAGCTGAGCGGCCGCGTCAGGGGCAACGTATCCCCCAAGGGGTACGGCTAACCGACGCCCTCCCCAGGAGGGCGCCCCCTAACAGGTTATGCTCGGGGAGGGGACTTGTGCTGTATATTCGGGTGCTGGCGGATAGTGCCACATTGTGATCGTCCCTTCCCCTGGTCTTATTGTGAGTGCGGGGGCGGGACTGCTCAAACCTCCCCGGATTCCATGCCAGAGGGGGCGGTTGGGGCTACGGCTCTTTCCCTCTCGGCCCCATCGGGGGGGCAGGCTGGGGGTGCCCATGGTCCAGGCGACCGGGCTTATTCTGTTGAAGTGTTCGTGTGCTTCTGATGTGGTGCCCGTAGTGGACCCTAAGTAGCTGGTTGAGGCACTTCGGTGAATCAGATGCGATCTTCGACTTGCGCACTGGAAACCCGACAGCGAAGCACCCAACATATGAGTTTGTAAGTTAATGTGTGGTTGCGTGTCTCAATATATTCGTCTGGCCCCTGCGCATCGACGACACGCAAAGAAGAGAGTTGGGGCACAACGGTGTCGCGGCCTGCGCTAGTCCCGCGTCCACCCTCCATGGTTCCAGCGTTACGGACAGCCCGGCTTGGGCATTCGTTTTGCCGCGCTTCCGTGCCGATGGCCCCAGCGCCGATGGCCTTCTTTAAGGACCATCTGGAGGGAGCGAACTCACTGCGCCCGGCGCCAGATTCCTCTGGTCGCATGCTCCCCCCAAACCATTTCGCGGCGGGGGTTGTTGCTGGAACGCAGAGGGGGGTGGGGCAGCGGGCTGGCCTGGTCGCGGGGGGGGGGGCGGAAGTGGAGTAGCATACACCCTAAATAATGGATGGTTGGTTGTCTTTCTGGGGTGGGTTTCAGAGTGTTTGTCGTTGTTTGGGGTATCGATCGGGTTTGTGACTCCGCTTCTTCCACTCCCACAGGGGGCCATCCTTCTCTGTTTTTCGCGTGGGGTCCAAGGCGCCGTCTCGGGAGGTTTTTCCCTGCCGGCCCGGGGGCCGTTCGCGGCCGTCAACCCGGAGGACGAGGACGAGGACGAGGACGAGGACGAGGAGGTCTGTCCACCCCCGACATATGGGAGGGGGAGGCCAAGGCCCCTAAAGGGCCCTCTTTGGGCCCCCTTTTGGGACCCCTTCTAGACCCTGCATGGCCCCCTTTTGGAGCCCTACTGGAGGGCGCCTCTCGGGGCCCGACCGGCCCCCGAATGGCCTCCCTCTTTTGGCCCTGAAAGCGGCCCCTTGGATGCAGCCCTCGCTGCCTCCCCAATCGTCGCACCCCCATTACGCCCAAGTCCTTCATCTGCTTATGGCCCGGGTGGGAGCCCAGCGAAGCCCGTTGCGGGGCCGGTAAGACGCACCCCTGGGCTCCCGGGTCCTCTTGCTCGAGGACCCCGTCAGGGCCCATGCAGAAATCCGACGATCACATGGGCCATATCAGATCATCGCTGTGTTGTGGCATGCAGAGCAATACGGTGCGGCTGGATCATGAGGATACGCCGTATGCATGCACAGCCCTTGGGCGCCCAGATTGAAGCCGAAATTTGAAGCCCATGTCCCATGAGTACGGGCTCTGAGGGCTAGGTTGGGCCGAGAGGCAAAGATGCAAAGGTACCCTTTAAACGTCGCACTGCTGCGATCTGACTGCAGATGTAGCTCGCGTCGGCGAAGACGGAATGGCAAACTCACCTTAACGTCTCCGAGATTCCTCGCAACCCGCTCGGTGCCGCCACATAGCTCACCAATGGCCGTGAAATATTGAGTTGTACATCGCGCCATCTTTCAAATCCGACGCTCGGTCCGACTTCAGGTCCACGTATAACATCGCTCAAATGGAAGTCTGCGATCACTCCGCTTAGACTTAGAGCTAGCTGTAGATGCAATCCATACATGGCGAGCGCTCTGCTCGACGCATAACTACATTCCTGAGGGACAAGCAGGCTGTTACGAACGGACACGGCTGTGAGCAGACACAGCGCGCCAGTGGCAATGCCATTGCGACGACATGTAGACAACACGCTGTAATAGCAAAGGGGCAACACTGTTACACTCGAAGGCTAGGGCGGCAAGGAGCGTGAGCTGCTTCCAGGAGCTGCGCAGAGGTGGAAGCTGCAATCAGTGCGAAACGCGCAACGTCCAGCAAATGCAAAGAAAATAATAAACGCTGGTGGGCACCCCGGCAGAATGTCAAACGCTATTTCTGACGCCATAACGGGGTCCCGAGCACTCTCGCAAACTCAATCCTGTTATATTGCCCTGGCGGTGTCCAATCGTGGGGACGAAGGGGCCACCTGATGACCACAACCGCAGACATCCGGCGTCATAGGTGTTGCAAGTAAGGCTCCGTCCCTGCACCTCGCGACCTGTTCCCAGGAACCGATGTTCTGTCTGGGAGGAGGAGGGAGGAAAAGGAGGCGGAGGAGGAGAAGGAGGAGGAGGAGGGTGAGGGTGAGGAGGAGGAGGAGGAGGAGGAGGAGGAGGAGGAGGAGGAGGGGGAGGAGGAAGAGGAGGAGGAGGAGGAGGAGGAGGAGGAGAAGGAGGAGGAGGAGGAGGAGGAGGAGCAGGAGGTGGAGGCGGAGGAAGAGGAGGAGATGAAGGAGGTAAAGAAATCATTTCCTGATTGCTCTGGGGCCCGAAAGCAGACCCCGAAGGCCGAACATGACGTACACTCTTCCGTGAGCTGTCAAATACGTTGGATTTTTGGAGCAAGCAAAAAAGATAGTCTGGCGAAGGACCCAACAATATGCAGTTGTGAATACCGTCGTTGTTAGTATCGCCTTCGGTGGATCTCCTTATAGGGGCCACGAAGCGCGTGAAGAATGTACCGAAATGGAGCGGAGCCGCCATACGGTCGCTGCTACTGGGGCCTGATGTAGAGCCCCCTCTATGGGGCCACAACAAATATAAGGGGTGTACCGAAATGGGGCTGGGACGCCATGCGGGCGCTAGTACTGGCGCCGTCGGCAAAGTTCCCTATGGGGCAACGAAGCGTGCGAGGGGCGAGCGGCAATGATGGCGATGATGATAACGATGCGGGACCTTAGATGGAGCTCCCACTGGGAGTTTACGTGGAGCTCCCTAAAGGCTACGAAACGTGTGAGAGGTTGCCAAAATGGGGCGGCGCCGACGTGCGGACTGCGCCACTGGGACCTTAAGTGGAGGTCCTTATGGGGCCACGGAACGTGTGAGGGGTGTGCCAAAATGGGAGGCGCCGCCATGCGGACCGCGCCACGGACCTCAGGTGGAGCTCCCAATGGGGACACGAAACGTGCGTGAGGGGTGTACCAAAATGGGCCGGCGGCGCCATGTGGACTGCGCAACCGGGACCTTAGGTGGAGCTCCCTATGCGGCCACGAAACGTGTGAGACGTGTGCCAAAATGGGGCGGCGCCGACGTGCGGACTGCGCCACTGGGACCTTGAGTGGAGCTCCCTATGGGGCCACAAAACGTGTCAGGAGTGTGCCAGAATGGAGCGGCGCCGCCATGCGGACTCCTCCACTGGGACCCGAGGTGGAGCTCCGTATGGGGCTACGAAACGTGTGAGTGGTGTGCCAAAATCGGGCGGCGCCGCGGACTGCGCAACTGGGACCTCAGGTGGAGCTCCCTATAGGGCCACGGAGCGTGTGAGTGGTGTGCCAACGTGGAGCGACGCCGCCATGCGGACTGCGCAACTAGGACCTGAGGTGGAGCTCCCTATGGGGCCACGAAACGTGTGTGGGGTGGCGAGGAGAAGGGGGAGAGGGAGGAGGGAGGAGAGGGAGGGGAGAGGAGAGGGAGGAAGGCAGAGGAGAGGAGGAGAGGAACGCAGGAACCGTCTCTTCAAAACGAGGATCCAACACCACAGGATGGATCGGAATGACAAATCCAAGAATCGCGCCACGCGAGGGAATCTTCGCGCCTTCGCACCGTGGAAACGGGCACGCGCTTCAGCCCAGGCCGCGACGCGCGAAGCGCTGATGTATTCGCGCCCCTGCGGTCGGACTGCACCCCTTTGGAAGAATTCAATGTTTGAAGGTCGTGTCGAAGAATTACCCAGGGGACTTCCCATGGGGTAATCGCTCATCCTGGGCCCCTTTCTGACGGTCCTGGGGCCTGAGAGCGGCACCCGGAGGCCAAGAGCGACGAAGGGCCGAAGACGACGAACACTTTTTGATCGGCGGGTCGAGAGCGGGCCTCTTCCAGTTAAGAGCTAGGCGGGGCGCGCGAAACACTAGTTGGGGAGACACGGCGCGGGCGGGCGGGGCCTCAGGCGGCCGGAAGGTGCGGAGTACAGGCGGTGCCGAAGAGCTTGCACAGGAAAAGGTACGCCTTGGACAGGAGCCGAAGACGACGAACACAAGCAAATCGACGATTAAAACCGCACTGCTTTTACAGGCCAGCGCACGAGACACCACCCGAGAGCGTCGAGCAACCCCACCCTGAACTCCTCCGCGGCGGCGGGGCACTCCACCGCGGCCCGCGGGCGCGCGCGCGGCGCCGAGGCGCCGCCGGGAGCACCGCGCCGGAGGGCTCCTGTGCGGGCCGAGGGCGGCCATGCTGCTGAGGCCCCCGGGGTTCTGGAAGCCCGTGCTCCCGCGAGTGTGCAGTCCCCGTGCCAGACAAGTCCGCCGACCCCAGGAGCCCCGGATAGGACGAAACCAGGACGAGGATAAAATCAGGCGAAGATAACATGAGAATCTCCGAGATCCGGCGGATCTGGAGGATGTCTCGGGCGCCGCGCCTTCCCAGAGCGTGTCGGAACGCGCTGAGAGCGCACCGGAACGCTCTGGAACGGATGCGTCCTCAGCCTAGCCCCGTCCGACCGGACCCAAACCTACTGACGGCTCGCTCTTACTGCCGACGCCTGCCGCCGACCTCTCGCCCGCCCTCTCGCCCTGCAAGCCTGCCGCCAGTCTGCGACCATTGTCCTTCCTTCGTGGTCCCGCAGTACGAGCACAGGAGGTCGGCATCGCGAGGAGCCAGGGATGACTATCCCGCATGTGTGTGTGCCACTGCTTTGCGTCGTCCCTCTCGAGACACTTCCGATCTTCAGCTGTGGCGGGCATCGTGCCATCCTCGCTGGAGGTAGCTCAGTGATGGTGGTGCCGCTTCTGTCTCCTCCGGAGGTGGTGGTGTAACCTGTGCGAAACGGGTGGCGCGGGAGCCCCGGCTCCGAACGAGAGAGCGGCGAGGGACAGGAGGGGCTGTCTGGCGACGCATTCGGCTTAGATTGGGGTGGTCGTGCGACGTCATGGCGCCACCTGGGGGCTGGCTCGGGGGCCACCTTATCCCATCTTTGGGTCGTGCGGGGCCCTCCTAGGGGTCACTGGGAGGCTGTTGTGGGCCATCTTGAACACCTCTGCCGCCGATCTCAGGAGCATCCAGACGTTGAATACGTCTGCAGTCATGACTGGCAGTGAAGATTCGCGATGACGATGCAAGCCCCTTGGACGCTCATGTCGAAGTTTTTGGAGTGGTGCTGGCCTTCGAAAGGGGTTAAGGATGGACCGAAGAGGCAACGATGCAAGGGCACCTTGGGGAGTCGATCATCCTTACGAGTGGTTTCGACAGTAGCATGCGTGCTAGAGAGAGGCCCTCGGCGATCCCCATCTGGACCAGTCCTCGGGTGAGTCCTGGCCAGACTTCGAGGCATATCCAGTCCGCTCGACGCAAGGCCCCCGGGAGGCCCAGAAGAAAGAGCAACATGTAAGAACAGCACTCTTGATCTCGATCCTCGATCCCCCCTCTCTCCCCTTGGTATGGATGGAAAGGGTCCTGAGGGAAATGGGTCCTGGATCTCGGGGCTTTCCCCACGGGGGAAACTTTTAATCCTGAGTCGATGTGTGTTGTCTTGGAGACGTGGAAGGGCCCTGTGAGCCCGAAGAGAGGGGAAATCAGTATCAAGACGCGCTTCCCTCGCAAGCCCCGTCCAGTCCTGCCGCCAGCCGAAGGTGGCGGGCCATGACCGCCCCGACCGTGGAAGGGATTGGATGTATGCACCACGTCGCCTCGTCGGCCAAGGGGCTCGGCGTAAAGCAGGCACGTACAATCAGATGTCTTGACGCAACAGGTCTTGGGGCACATTCTTCGTCTACCTTTGAGGATCCCAGTGCCCCGGAGCTTCCGTGGGTCCCCAGAGACATCGGGAGACACGAGACTTCAGTGGGGCACTGCATGGTGTGCCGACTGCATTGACGCCCCAGCACATCGGGCTGCGAGACTCTGGAGCGCACATGCACCAAGCTGATCCGCCGACTGCCTTGGCTCCTCCGCCGACCAAGCGACCTGGTGCACACTCGGCGGCGAGCCCGGGGGGAAGTGAGAAGGGGCGGGCATTCTAAGGCGTTCCCTAAGCATTTTGGAAAGTTGCGGAGCCCTTCCCCGAAGACGCAGGGAGCCTCTCAGCAGGCCCGAGGCTTCCGAGAAGCCCCGCCGCCTTCTGGGAAGGCCTTCTCCTTCTCACTTCCCCCCCCCTCGCTCGCCGCCGATCTACTCGGGCCGGGCGAAAGGAGGGGATAGCAAAGGGGGGGGGGGGAGAATCAGCTCACGCAGCTGATTTTCCCCACGCCTCCGGCGCCGGAGGGCGCCCACGCATCGAGGAATGGGGCCCGGCGGCGGGGCCGAAACCAGCTGCATGCACCAGATGTCGTAACCCTCCCTTCCCCAATCCCCCCTTTTCGTATGAGTAGGAGGAACAGGATGAGGAGGAGGAGGAGGAGGAGGAGGAGGAGGAGGAGGAGGAGGAGGACGAGGAGGAGGGGGGGAGGAGGAGGAGGAGGAGGAGGAGGAGGAGCCCCCTCTCGCCCGGCCCGATCTACGTCGGGCCCCGCCGACAGGCGCGCGAGGGGCCGCAGGGCTCGGACACTCCCCGGCGGGGCCGCAGCGTGCCGCGCGCCCTCGCGCACGGGGAGCCGCGCGCGCCCGCCCGGCCCGCCGCGCCCTCGTACGCCGCGGGCGGCACCGGGCAGGCGGCGGCCGCGGCGGCGGCGACGACAACCTCGGCGTCGCCCTCCTCGTCCGCGCCCTCCTGCTCCTCCTCCGCGTCCTGCTCCTCCTCCTGCGTCGTCCTCCTCCTCCTCCTCCTCCTCCTCCTCCTCCTCCTCCTCTTCCTCCTCCTCCTCCTCCTCCTCCTCCTCCTCCTCGTCCGCGCCCTCCTGTTCCTCCTCCTGCGTCCTCCTCCTCCTCCTGCGTCCTCTTCCTGCGTCCTCTTCCTCCTCCTGCCTCATCCTGCTTCATCCCCTCCTCCTCTACCGCTCCTGAGCTCTGCTCTGCCCCCGGAGCTGCCGCTGCTCCCCCCATTCGTTCCTGCCGAGTGCGACTCTGCCTTCTCCGCCTCCTCACTGTTATGCCCCCGCCGCATCCTCCTCGGCGCACCCTCCTCCCGTGGTGCTCCTTGCTGCTGTTCCTCGTCCGCATCATGCCCCTCGTCCCTCTTTGCTGCTCCTCGTGCTCCTCCTTCGTGGTAGTCGTCCTCCACCTCCTCCTCTCCCATGCCCTGAGAGCCCACCGGACACCCGCAGAGCTCATGGCCCCCCCCCGCACATAACCTGCACAAGTGCGGAAGTTAGGGGGGGGGCTGGGCCCGCAACAGGAAGCCAAGACTGCTAAGGCTTACCACGGGTGCCGAGACGGGAACGAGGAGAAGGATGAGCATGGAAGATGAACGGAAGGAGGAGGGAAGACGAGAGAGAGCGGGGACGAGGAGGCGGCGTCAGGACAGGAGGGGCAGAAAGGGGAGGAGACGGAGCAAAAAGACGAGGAGGACGGGGAAGAACAGGACAGTGGGAGAAGGAGACGACTGAGGACGGATGAGAAGGGAACTGGGGAGACGAGGACGAGAGAAAGGAGGAGGATGCGAATTAGGGATGATACTTATGGGAGATGAGGGTGATCAGGGGCAGGTGGGGGAGGAGACGCGGGAGGAGGAGGACAAACGAAGGCTCTTGAACCTCAAGACTCCGTTACTTTGATGTGCCAATTTGCTGCAGGGTGTGACCGGTCGTAGTGGACACTGTTTTCTTATCATTTTGGGTAACGGCTGTTACCCGGGGGGCCCCGGGGGGGGGTAGGTTTTGGGCCCGCGGGTAAAGGTAACGGCGGCCGCGGCGTGCGCCCGCCAGGGTGCGTCCGCGCCATCGGCACATCAAGTGCCATACCTGCTGAAAGGAGGGGGGTCCGCCCTCCACCCCAACTCCCAAAAACGTACGGTCGTTAGCGTTACCTGGGGGGGGGGGGGGGCCGGGGTAGCAAGCGTTACCCGCCAAAGGAAACACAAAAATAAGCTGTCATGACCGCAAACATCTCTGACCCGCACGTTCACAAATTGGCCAGATGCCGCATCTGCATCTCCCCATACGCGTGGAAAGCACCAGGAGCTGTCTGGGCGATGCAACCTGGAGCAGCGTCGTCTCACTGCGAACGTGCGGCAACCAAGCGTGCCACACGTGTTCTAGCCACTCCTTTGAAAACACGACATGCCTTCTAGTCGGTCCGCTGTCGAACCGGCTCTCACTTCTAGCACAAACCCAGCCAGGCAACTTTGCCCACATGGATTTCAAATCGGATCGATTCATTGCTTTGCAAACAGCCCCTTGGCATATTGCACCCGTCTGTTTCGCTGAGGAGTCACAAGACGTTGGCTGACTTCACCAGCTCACTTATCCACGCAAGTGATATAACGGTGGCTCATACCAGAATGCATTCCATGTTGAAATGTCCGAGGTATGTCTGGACAGCGTTCAAACTGCAAAACAAATCCTGAAAACCTGGATGAAAAAGGACTCGCCGTTTTGCCCACGCCGCATGATTATTCCACACGCGCCACACTTCAGCTTGGACTCCCTGTGGGGAGGGCTCAAGAAGCAGTTGATTTCATTCGGCACCAGAAAAATGAGCTGAATATAATATTGAATCATGGCGAGCAACGTATAAGCGATCTCGACGATGTTTCTAGGTCGGCTTCGAACATTCAAATGCAAGCTCTGCAATCCGTTGCAACGGAACCAACACGGGCTGTGCGGCTACTGTCAGTGGCCCACGGAAAAAATCAGCCCACCCCTTCGGCCGGGATCGGAGACGGCGTGTGAGATGTGATGCTGTCCCACACTCCCTTCTCTCCCCGCGTCGTCGGCAATTCGAGGGCGCACCATCAACATCGTCACCATCGCAGCCAACGCAGTAGTCGTCAGTTGGTTGTTCCCCCCGTCAACCTCCTTATCAGCCGACGGGTGGTCGTATAGTAATTATTTGACAGGGCGGGGGGTCGATAAGCAGACTGCTTTGGACGGTTCAAGTTCTTCTTTAGGATGGACGAAAGGGCATAATCATTTGCGAATCAACAATGCGAACACTTGACCCGTTAACCCCAGGGGGGCAGAACCGATTTTTCTGCGATGAACGATCAGAGGTTGGGGGGTGAGATCGAAGTGGAACGGACAACCCACCACGGAGAAAACGGTTTCAAATTCGGGGTCGTGTCGTGCGCGCGGGCGACGCGAAGCTGCGTGGGCGGGCGAGACGAACGACCTCGCCGTGGCTGTGGCGGGTCAGAGCCGTTGACCCGCCCTTCCCCCCCCCATGCCGGTGGTCCTGCGGCGGTCCGGGTGTCCCGCCGGTGTCCCGTCTTCCGTCGTTGTCCCGTCGGTGTCCTGTCGCGGGCGCCGGCATAGTTGTTCCGTCGTGGTGTCCCGTCGGTGCTCCGTGGGTGTCCCGTCGGTGTCCCGTGGTGGTAGTGGTAATGGGATCGAAAATGAGATCGATGATGAAGTCGGAAATCCGATCGATGGGTGTCCCGATTCGCGTGGTGCTCCGACGATGTGCCGCAGGTGTTTCATCGGTGTCTTGTCGGTGGCCTGTGGTGTCTTCTGGTGAGATTGATGGTGGTATCGGTACTGAGATCGACAGCGAGACCGATAGTCAGATAGGTGCTCCGATGGTGTCCCCGATGGGTGTCCTGATGGTGTCCTGGTGGTGTTTCGACGGTGTCTCGATGGTGTCCTGGTGGAGTCCATACGGAGACTTGGGGGGTCGCAGAGAACCCGATGCGTCAAACTCATTGAAATGTCAGCACCACCAGCCACAGGATTGATGTCGTCCTCTTTTTTCCCTGCTCTCCACAAACAGGAAGAGGAGGAGGAGGTCAGAGGAAGACGAATATCGAGGAGGAGAAGGGTGAGGGGGAAGCTGGAGGAGGACCTCCGCAATTACAAAGACGACGATGAGGACTACGCTAAAGAGATTAATGCGGGGTCCTGCCGTCGGAGTAATGTGTCACAATTTGGTGTGTCTAGGCTTTCTCCTGAGATCGATGTCCGCCTTCGTGGGGTCTCTTGGGGCCCTGTGAGTTCTTTGCAAAGCCTCTCGGGCGTGCTGGGTCTCTTCTGGAGCAGTCTTGGATGCGTCCTTTGAGGCGTCGGTGGGTAAATCTGGCGGCCCTGACTAGCTGAGCGAAGCGTCGAGGAGCTCTCACCCCCCCTCGGTGAATGGAATTCTGGGCATCGTGGTGACGATGCTGCGTCACGATGTGAGCCCACCATCAACCCCATCCGATCGACCTCACCATCGAGCGATCTCACCATCGACCTCACTTCGGGGATGGACAGACCTCCCTTTAGTAAAACGTGGTTTAGTGAAAACGACCTGAGGACCATAGCTGGCGGGCGCAAGCCTGGAAAGTAGCGGCCGCGGCGCCCTCTCGAGAACCGAAAACGGACAATTCACTAATCGACGTGTCACTGTTGGGGGCTCTGTCCACCCCCGGTCACTACCGAACTCTGGAATCTCACCAAGACACGTCACAAGACATCGACGGGACACCGACGGGAGACCCGCAGGACACCGACGGGACGCCGACGGGACACCGACGGTTATCACGAACGATCGCTTGGCCAGTGGTGCTGGCACTGAGAACAGTCTGGCGCTTCGGGTTCTCTGCGACGCCCCCTCCCCCCGAGTCTCTGTATGGCTACCAGCCCGGGCAGCATGGAGGCGCAATCGAAACACTACCAAGACACCATCGGGACACCCTCCGGGACAAACATCGGGACACCATCGGAGCACCATCCTCGTTATCGATCTCGTCATCTATCTCACCGGAAGACGCCACAGGACACCGACGGGACACCGACGGGACAGCTGCGGGACGCCGACTGGACACCGGAGGGAGACCACGGGATACCAGCGGGACACCAATCGATCTCATTGCCGATTTCATTCTCGATCTCATTATCGATTCCACGATCGATCTCACCACGAGACACCAACGGGACACCGACGGGACACCGACGGGACACCCACGGGACACCGACGGAACACCGACGGGGCACCACGGGAAACCGACGGGGAACCAACGGAACACCGACGGGACACCAAGACACCAAACTGTTCTCAATGTCGCCCTTCCTTTTTCCCTTTCCCCCTCTCCGCCTCCGCATGAGCCCCATCCTCGTGCACCCCTCAACACACGACCCGACATGCAACAACACACCAAAGAGAAGTTATCCTGGCTGTCCCGACAGAGGGCTCCACACCCGAGTTCACAAGGATTTTTCAGCACTCTGTCCGCTTGCCCCGTCTCCCTTGCCTCCCCGACCCTCCTGAACACCACAACTCCATGCGTCGACCTCCTGCGCCCTCACGCAATCGGGCAAGCCGTGAGGCAGAGGTTACACTCGCCCCGTCTAGCTGTCAGTGGTCGGCATGATGGCGGGCGCCTCTTGAATAAGGGCCAAGAGCAACCCTAGAGCACGCTCCCATGCTGGCGCTGCCAGGCAAACACAAGGAAGTGCAGCTTTAAGCTGGCTGGGCAGAGAGCAGGGTACAGGCAGCAGTAATCTAAACGAGAGGGCAAGGCGGCCAAGGAGAGCTGGCAAGGACTGAGCAGCGATGGCTGTCCAGTATTCGGACGAGTCTCGCCAAAATGTATATATGTCTCATCAGGGAGCATGATGAACGAAACTGGCAGATGGGATGTCGTATCGGAAAACCTCACTGGGGAGTCTCTCACTTCAGAAAGTGGGAGAGCATGAGCGGAGCACCTTTCCCGAGTGGGCTTTAGATACTGAAGGTATCTCCCCTCGTTTGCTCACCATGCACCCCCGTTTGCAAGTAGCCCCGGGAGGACACAGGCAAACAGACTGGAGCGGCCTCAAATACTGCTCTAGAGGAGAAACACTAGTCTCGCCAAGTAAAGGACAGCTTGTGGGTGCCAGGGTGCTCATGCACTCCATAGAAACGTCGGGCGCTCTACTCGGATGGCCACGGTGGCCTGGCGCAGTCATGAGGCCCCCCCGACCTCCCGGCCTCGTGGTGAGAAGGCACTTCGGAACCACCCTCGCGAAAAAAACTAGCAGTCGCCAGGACCAGTAGGTGTGCATCTAGCCTGCAACTGCGAGGATGAACGAGATGCAAGTCTAAAGCTCTCTGGACCACACCGCTTGTTCCACGGACACGGGCGCCGCGCACAAGGGGGGCAGGGGGAGGGGGGGGAGCTTCTTAAAGCACGCTTCTTAAACGACGCCGGCCTTACATTTGAAGATAAGGCCCGCGTCTGCTCAGAAGCAAGGTGCTTTTCATACCCCCCCCCGCCCTACCCCCCTCTTCAAGTGGCCGGCTCTGGACCACGCCGCTCGTTCCACGGATGGCTCTCGAGAGGCGGAGCGCCGACAGAAGCCGTGCAGGGCCGCGGCAACCACCAAAAACCGTGGCAACCACCAGACCGCATGCAGCGCACGAAGCGTCCAGCGCCCGGCCCCTTACGGGGGGGCGTGGCGGTTGTAAGATGCTTGGGCGCCGCTGAGTGGGGGGGCGCATGACAGGGGGAAGAAAGGTGCACGCTTCGGGCCCTGAAGGTCCCTTTCGGGCCCTGCAGGGCTTAGGGGGCCCTGGAAACGACAGGGCCGTTTTTTAACCGGTTCCGTTTTGCCGTTGTTTTGCCGTCTCCGACGCCGTTTTCTTACCGGTTCCGTCGCCGGTTTTTGACCGGTTCCGGCTCCCGTTCCGATCCTGGAGCCGTTTTTTTGCCGTTTCCCGGTCGCCGTTTTTTTGGCCGTTTCCATTTTCAATGGGCATTTTTTTGGGAAACGGTGAAAAAACGGCCCTGCCGTTTCCGGGGCCCACAAAGCTGCAGGGCTCCTCTGGGGGCCCAAAAAGGGCGCCTTTTCTGCAGCCCTCGCTGGCACGCACACCCCGCGCGAAGCGCCCAGCGCCCAGCGCCCCTATGAGGGGGGCGTGGCGGTTATATAAGACGAAGCCAGGACAATGACAAGTTCGAGGGAGGCGGAATACAGAATCTTCGAGATCCGGCGGCTCTGGAGGATGTCTCGGGCGCCGCGGCCTTCTCAGAGAGTTCGTGACCGCTCTGGATCGGATTTATCCTCGTCCTAGCCCCGTCCGATAAGATGGGGCGTGGTGTTCATAAGAAGCCTCTTCAGCATAGACTCTGGGCCCTGCGCAGACTGTGCCATCCTCTGGGGTGCGTTCGGGGTGAGCACACATCTGCCCCTCCTCGGCTCCAACACCTTCCTCGTCCACTTCTTCTCGGCGGCGAGTGAAGGGGGGAAAGAAGAAGGAGAAGGCCTTCTCAGAAGGCGGCGGCACTTCTCAAAAACCCCCGCGCCTTCTCAGAAGTTGTTTCTGTCTTCTGGGAAGGCTTAGAAAATTACACGTGAGAAAATCCCAATCGGTAGATGATTTGAAGACGAATACTATGGATCTTGATATCGATTGTGAGATCGATAATAGGATCGATAGTGTAATCAATCGCGAGGACGATTGTAGGGTCGATCGTGAGATCGAGAGTGGCATGGATTCAATGAGATCGATAGTGGGATCGATCGCGAGATCGCTCATGCGATCTCTTATGAAATCGCGTGTGAGGTCGATAGTGAGATCGATTGTGATATCGATAGAGAAATGGGTAATGAGCTCGATGGTGTGACCGATCGATAAGAGGATCGACCAAGAACCCGGGCACCTGGGAACCTCGCAACCCTCCGAAATCGGCCCGAACCCCGGAACCGGGAACCCAGGAACCCGGAACCGGGAACCCAGGAACCCAGCGTGCGACCAAAATCGGCGGGAAACTTTCGCCTAATCCTTCCAACTTCCGCGAGGACCCCTTCAGTGCAAGCAGTGATTGGGGAACTTCTCAGAAAGGCCAGGGGACTTCCGAACCTTCAAAGAAGACGTTCTCCTTCTCACTTTCCCCCCCTTTCTTCGCCGCTGATATTTTCCCCATCCGGCTTCAAGTCGGCCCTTCTAAAAGCCAAAGGGCTTGGTCGTTTCGAGTCTGGCACTGGGTCGGTCCGTGCGGCGAAATTCGGCCGCGAGATCTTCTGGACGCCTGCGCCTCTTGGGTACTCGCTCGACCGCAATACTTTCCCAATTGTACCTATGATTGCATAGTTTTCCTGGATACTTCCGGTTTAGGTGATTGAGGATGTTGTCAGGGGGGGAACGGGGGGAAACCATCATCGCACTCAATCGATCTCACTATCGATCTCACTCAACGGGACACCACGGGACACCACGGGACACTTGTTGATCTCACCATCGATATCACCATCGATCTCATTTAACGGGACACGACGGGACACCAGGGGCCACAATGGGACACCACGGGACACTGCTGGACACCTTTCGATCTCACGATCGGTCTCACTATCGATCTCACTCAACGGGACACCATAGGACACCACGAGACACCACGAAACACCTCGGGACACCACGTCGATCTCACTATCGATGTCACTGTCGATCTCACTCAACGGGGCACCACGGGACACCACGGGACACCCGGGAAACCGCCCGGCCCAACTCCCAGCCACCAGGGGACGGAGTTTCGCTCCCACTTCGGCCTAGCTACAGGAAGATCACGCGCAGCCTCGCCTCGCCCGCGCGCACGACACGAACACGAAACCGAAACCGATTTCCCGGTGGGGGTCTCCGTTTCATTGCGATCTCACCCCCCGACCTCGGACTATTCCTCTTCTCCTCCTCGTTTCCTTTTTCCCTTCACTCCCTTCACTCTGGATGATCCCCCTCCTTCTCTTGATGCACCTCCGAAGCCCCTCCCCATAAGACCCAGAAAATAACCAAACGATGACATATCCAATTCCTCTCACCCTCATCCTCCTCCTCTTCCTCTTCTTCCTCCTCCTCCTCGTCCTTCTACTCCCATACTTCCTTCACCATCCTCATCCGCTGCCTTTTTTTCCCGCCTCCTCGAGATTTTGCCAAGACGCAACTAGCAAGCCCAGGCTTTCCAGAAGACTTTCGATACGCAGCTGATAGGAAGCCCCCCGGGCCCGGAAAACTTCCATAACATCGCCCTGCTTGGAGCAATCCAAACCCGAGAACACGAGCAGGATTACACGGGGAGCACTGCGTGGGCTTCCCAAAAGACTCTCGAGACGCAGCTGATAGGGAGCCCGCCAGCACCGACGCGCTTTCAAAAGTTCACCGTGATTGGGGGAAACCCCACCCGAGAGCGCAAGACGGGACACCCGGGGAGCACTTTGGGACCATTGGGGGCCTGGCGGCTGCGGCATGCAGCCGCCAGTCGTCGAGGACGCGGGAGGAGGAGGAGGAGGAGGAGGAGGAGGAGGAGGAGGAGGAGGAAGAGGAGACGAGCGTACCCAGAGGTCTTCGTCCCACCTAGGCCAACCCTCCAGCCCACTCGGGCGGCGGGGCGGGCGGGGCATGCGCTCCTGGCTTGAGCTGCATGCCGTTCAGTGAAACGGCGGCGACAGCGTCGCGGCCAGAGGGCCGAGGACGCAGCAGCGCACCACGTGCGTCCGTCAGCGAGGGAGGAGGAGACGAGCAGGCATCAGCAACAGCAGCACTCGGGAGCGAAGGACAGGTGGAGAAGATACGTCCAGAAGAAATGACACGAGCAGGGATCGATCGAATTGGGATGCGAGGGCGAGAGGGGGTGGGCGAAAGGGCGGGCGGACGAAGAGGGGAAATGACCGTGGCACCAGCAGGGGTATGACCATCGAAGTCAGGGCCGTTCGACTGGCGGCCTTCACAAAGAGCCGGGCACTGCGTGTGAGCCCTGGGCGGGAAGTGGAGGGTCTGGACATGCGCAGAGCCATGTCTATGAAACACAGGGCAACAGAGAAGATCAGTCGTGAAAGCGTAGTGTGGGGAGGAACAAACAATATCTGACTGGGCAGAAACATCGCAAAAGGCGAGAACGGGTGGGAAAAGACGGGGGGAACCCTACTCCCCAGGGGGTCGTCCACGTCACTGACCCGCTGGGTGAGGTAGAAGTCGCTGGAGCAATCGGACCACGCGCGGAGGCTGGGGTCGAACACGCCACCGATGACGACAAACCGGTGGCCCGACTCGTGGAAGTAGGGGTCGGCAAATCAAATGGACCGCACGCCGTCTCCGAAGTCGACGAGATGTCGCCAGTCAGTCCAGCGCGTGGCGACGCACAGCCCGAACACGACAACGGGACTTGCGCACTAACGCCAGAGGCAAACTCGCCAGGGGCGAGGCGTCCCGAACGTGGCGACGTCGAGCCCGAACACGGCAACGGGACTTGCGATCGAACGCCAGGGGCCAGCAGGCCGTCGCCGAGGCGTCCGCAGAGTGGCGACGGCGAGCCCGAACACGACAACGGGACTTGCGATCTAACGCCCAACCGTGGGAGGCACCACGGCGAATCCAGCAGGAAAAGGCGATGGTGAGCCCGAACACGACAACGGGACTCGCGAACTAACGCCCTAGCAAGCGCCCGACGAGGAAAGCGACTTGCATCCAGCAGGTGGCGACGGTGAGCCCGACGCAAGCGACGGGACTTGCGTTCTAAGTGAGCACGAAGAGGCATAGGCTGGAACACGGCTTTGGCTCCTGCAGGGTTCTGAACAGGGCAAATTGAGGGTGCCCCCAACTCGTGGCGCGCTCGCCAACGTCATCGGCGTAGGGCTCGCAATAGTTGATGGGATAATAACCGCCGATGGCAGTCCTGCAGACGCGCCGTCAGCCAGTCTGCGATCTTCCTCACCTCCGCCAGGGCCCTCAGCAAGAACTGGACAGGACGGGCCTTCGTGGGGTGCACAACGCTCTGGGTCCGATGAGCTGGAGTCGGAAGACGTGCTGGAGTCGGACGAAGAGGAAAATACTATGAATGCGAGTGGGGCCGATGAGCACTCTCGGCGGTTGGATCCACTTCTGCAGCGCCCGCGAAGGACGCGAGCGACGCAGAGCCCGAACAGCAGCTGCCGCGAGCGATGAAAGAGTTCTGGGGATTATGGTTCCGCCGCGGTCCCTGGACATGCTGAAAATCTGGTAAGCGACAAGCATCTCCTCAAATCTCTCGAGCTTGGGCTCCGTGGGGCCCAATCGTGCTGGCAGTGAGGCAGGCAGGTCCCCACCGAGAGCTCGACCCGTGGCGTGACGGAGCCGCGGGCACACCAGGTAGTGCGCAAGTCGGCCATGCCGGCTGCACCCGTAGCGACAACCCACTAGGCCGGCTGGGTGTACAATGCGAGCAGACGTCAGCCACCCGTTGGTCCAAGTCCTGATCGCTGCCATGGCCCCTCTCTGCGGGAGGAGGCGCAAGAGCCCGCGGATCGTCTCCCAGTGGACACGACCCAGGAAGGGCTCGTAGTCGCACAGAACCCTGTTCAGGCATCGTTCGATGGCACGGCCAGAGCGCGCTCGGCAG
Source organism: Prorocentrum cordatum (assembly GCA_963575745.1). Classification (NCBI taxonomy): domain Eukaryota; class Dinophyceae; order Prorocentrales; family Prorocentraceae; genus Prorocentrum; species Prorocentrum cordatum. The sequence continues at coordinate 352,486 of CAUYUJ010017593.1, forward strand.
CCAGAAGGCCCGAGAGAGTGTTGGCGACAGCACGTTGAGGTCGAGAACGCCGGTCATTGCAGGACAGCTCGGCAACGAGAGAGGATCGAGCGGCAACCATCCAGCCGTCAGAAGATCGAAAGAGCACGCCGTCGAGGTTCTCAACGAACGCAGGCGCCTTCCAGAAACTGGGGTACATGCGCGTCCGCATATTGGCGGAGAGCGGAATATCATCAAAATATCAGTCGGCAACTTCCTGCCGCCAGCCGATCGCCTTAGTCTTCATGAGGTCGAGGTAGGTCGGGAAGTCGCGGAAGGTGACGGCCGCCGCTCGAGGTATTGCAGCGGCGGCATGAGCGGCCCACGAGGGAAGACGAGGCCCGTCCCAAGCCTGAAGTTCAGGGACAGCTTCATTGCTGATCATGCCGATCGGGCACCTCAGGACCTGCGAGATAACGCCTCTCTCGAACGCGGGGAAGGAGGGCGGCATCGGGACAAACTGGGAAACATGAGAAAGGACAGAGTCAACTCGGGTACGGTACAGAGTGGAGTTGACGCTACTTGCTGCACCAGTGCGGCTGAGCATACGGCTTCTTGTGCGAACTTTGGCGAGGGGGTCACGCCAGCACCGTTCAAGGAGGAGGAGGGAGGAGGAGGAGGAGGAGGAGGGAGGGAGGAGGGAGGAGGAGGAGGAGGAGGAGGGGAGGAGGAGAGGAGGGGAGGAGGAGGAGGAGGAGGAGGAGGAGGAGGAGGAGGAGGAGGAGGAGGAGGAGGAGGAGGAGGAGGAGGAGGAGGAGGAGGAGGAGAAGGAGAAGGAGGAGGAGGAGGAGGAGGAGCTGGCGGGCGCAGTGTGCGAGGCGTGTCGGGAGCACCCGTCGGCAGACCCAGCAGCCCCGAGCTGTCTTCGGAGGGGCAGGTCGGAAGGACTCTGGGCTCCTCACCGTCCTCCGTCCTGAAGGGGGCCCGGGAGCACACAAAAAATACACACGAATAACAGAACTCGTTATGTTTTCCCATCTGTTCCTACCTTCTTCCTCTTCCCAGGTCTTCGGTATTCCCCTTCCTCTTCATCTTCCCATGCTTCCTACCTTTTCCTACCCTCTTCCTCTTCCCATGGTTTCCCATATTTTCCTGCCTTCTTCCTCTTCCCATATGTTCCTACATTATTATCCCTATGTTTTTTTTTCCCAGGTCTTCGTCTTCCCCCCCCCATTCCCATATGTTCCTACCTTTCTCGGGAGTCGACGGTTACTTGTGTCTGTGTGTGTTTTTCCCCTCGTGACTGAAGGGGCCCTGGGACACACACACACACACACACACACACACACACACACACACACACAAATACACACAAATAACAGTACTCCCCATATTTTCCCATATGTTCTGGGTGTTTGTCTTCACCCCCACTTCCCATAGTTTCCCATATTTCCCTGGGAGTCGACGATTACTTGTGTCTGTGTGTGTGTGTTTCTTCCCCTCCCGACGTCCGCAGCTGGCTGCGGCCTCCCGGCGCCAGGGGATCGCCCTCGGGGCTCCCCCGGCGCCTCTCGGTGCGGTGTCGCCCCTGCGGGGTGGCGGCTCAGTGCTTCTTCGGGGCGGCCACCTCGGCTCCCAGCAGTGTCGACGATGAGGACGACGACGACGACGACCATGACGACGACGACGACGCCCACGACGAGCACGACGACGACGACGACGCCCACGACGAGCACGACGACGACGACGACGCCCACGACGAGCACGACGATGACGACGACGCCCACGACGAGCACGACGATGACGACGACGCCCACGAGGAGCACGACAACGACGACGAGGAGCACGCCGACGCGCACCACGACGTGAAAACGACGACGACGACGAGCACAACGCCGAGCACGATTCTGAGTCCGACGACTCCGCCGGCGGCGACGCCGGCGGCCACCTTCGTTCCGAACGGCGCGTGCTTCCGCGACTGGTGGCTGTGGTTGGGCGCCCAGGTGGAGTTCATCTTCTCGGTGACCGAGACGCCCGTGGAGCTGCCGCTGCCGCCCCGGAGGTTCCCCTCGCGGGAGGGGCGCCGACTGTGCAGTGGCCCAGGGGCGCACAGACAACTAGACACACACATACCAGGACAGGAGAGCCCAGAATCGAATCGATAAGTCGGATCGGCGATCGAAATGAATCGGATCGGTGGAAATCGGCAGCCGAGTCGGGAAACGTCGAATCGGCAGACATCGGCAGGCTAGTAGGCCTCCAATAAGAGATCGGAGCCCAAGACGGAATCTCAAGTCGAATCGAATCGGAATCGGAAGCCATCGAAATCGAATCGAATCGAATCGGAGGAATCGAAACGAGCCCTGCCAGGACCCCCCGGTATCTTCTCATACTCCCTTGACCTCTCGCCGCTCCCCCCCCCCCCAGGTCCAAAAACTCCCTGTGCTTTCCTCGGGGGTCGACGGACCGTGTGTGGCTGTGTGCGCTGACCTCCTCTGGCAGCCGTGCGCCCACGGTGCCGATCCTGGCCGCGCCCCGCCCTGCGCGCCCGGCAGGCGGCGCGCACGCTCGAGCCTGCTCGGAGCTGGCACGCGAGAGGACCCGGGACTCCAAAGGCCCTCTCGGGGGACCTCGTCTGGCCCGTCGCGGCCCTATGCGCTTCGAATCCGTGTCGAACTCGTCGGGTCCGTGCCGAGTGCGTGTCGAGTCCGTGCCGAATGCGCGAAAAATCCGCGCCAGATCCGCGTCGAGCCCGCATCGAGCCCTGCGTCGGGCACAAGAGAAGACGCCGATTTGGGGGGGGCAGGCGAGGTCCCCCGAAGATGCCACGTAAGGCATGGGCCGCGAACACACAAGACAATGGGGTAAGATAAGACGAAGCCAGTACTCGGGGATGGACAGAACCCCCTTTAGTAAAACGTGGTTTAGTGAAAACGACCTGAGGCCCAAACCTGGCGGGCGCAACCCTGGAAAATAGCGGCCACGGCGCCCTCTCGAGAACCGAAAACGGACAATTCACTAATCGACGTGTCACTGTTGGGGGTTCTGTCCACCCCCGAAGTACGAGGACGCAATCGGACGAGGGCAAGTCGAGCATCTCGGAGCTCCGGCGGCTCTGGAAGATGTCCCGGGCGCCGCAGCCTTCTCAGAGCGTTCCAGACGCTCTGAGAGCCTGGAACAGGTTTATCCTCGTCCAAGCCCCGTTCAACTCAAGAGCCTTCCGAGGGCCACAGTGCCACAGTAATGTAGACGGCATGGGCCGCGAACGCACAGGGCAATACTCGACTGTACTGGCCAATCCGGTTGTCGCGAAAGGGTCGTGACGTCTATTTCTTCAACCTGGCGTCTTGAGTGCACTTCCTGGTCCCATGGTCAGGGGGCAGGGCCTACAGGGAATGGGACGATTGGGTATGAGAATGGGCTTGAAGATGGGCTTGGTTCTTCGGCAAGCAAATTGCTCAGGCACGGGCCCTCCGTCCCATTCGCGGGACTGGCTTTCTGCCCCCAGGGCCAAACAACAGCCCCCAGAAACTCAACGTGATGGTTATAAACGGCCCGTCGTGATGGTCACAAAGACGCCCAAAGCATGTGCCCAGGCTGGTGCGGGCATGCAGCTGGAGTCCCCGCGGCCTTGTCGTGCGTGCTCGTCCACCCGTGGGGGCTCGTGGAGCTCATGGCGCCCGTGCCCACCGACGCCTCGCTGGGAGGGAGGTCAGGCAGAACCAGTAATGATGTATAATCTTGATCGTCTCTGCAACGCAGGTCAATGAGGCAAGCTTGGACACACTTAGCTTGTCACATCCAGCGCGTACCTGTGAAAGCTTGAAGCTAGAGCGGGAGGAGGACGGGGTGAGGAACAAACAGCCCATAACACGGGCCTCGAGCCTTTGAGCGTGATTCGAACTTCTGCAGGAGCAGGAAATAAATCCCGCCAGCCCTCTGGGCACAAGTGTTTCAGCAAACTAGGTTTTCCGAGCTCCTTCTTTCCGTTCGGGCAGGGAGTTGCCTCTCCCCTTGACCCCTCTCCCTAGGTCTGGACGGGGGTGGGCGCGACGGGTGAAAGCGTCCAAGGTGTCTCCAAGATGGCCCCCAGACGGCCCCAGAAAACCCAATATAACCTCCAAGCTGGGCCGAGATATCTCCTCATGGCTCACGATGGTCCCCAGCACGCACCCAACATGCCTCAAAAGCGCACCAAAACAGCTCCAAATGGCCACGGACCTTTCCAATGACGCCCCCGACAGTCCCAACTCCGTTAAACACATGTGGAAGATCAAAGTTGGTGTGCCTTCTCGCGCGGTTGCTTCCGATGGGCTTCTGGGGCCCCAAAGATGGCTCCAAGATGGCCCAAGAGAGCCGAAAGAGGAACCCAAGAGGACCCCAAGGCCGTCCCCCAAAAGGCGTTCGAAGGGGAGGGGAACTTAGAAACGCCCTCCTCGTTGATCGATGGTCTCCGAGATGGCAACAAAGGGCGCCCACACGGCCCCCCGAGCCCTCAAACGTCCGTGATCTATACAACTCGCACGGGCATCATTGCTGGAAGGGCTGGTGGGGATACGGGAAGCGTCACGACGTCCGTCGTGTTGACACCCCTCTTACATTGCTAGTCTATCCTTGCTGTCAGCATTGCCTTGGCCCCCTGTGCAACGCAGCGAGATAAACACCTTGCAAATGCTATTCTTACTACAGAGGGAGGGTTGAAGAGGTGCTGGAGAAGTGTGAGGAGTAAGACACATAGAGAGATAATAATAAGGAGTGAGTGCAGGAGAAAGCGATGCGAAGGATGAGGAAGCGATGCGAAGAAGACGGGGGACGACAGCGGGGACAGTGGGGAAGCAGGTGGAGGAGGGACATGCCAACACCTCACAGCCCACGGGCTGGTCAGCGCCTCCCTCCCCTCTACCTCCTTCTCCTCCTACTGACCATCCTTCCTCCTCCTCCTCCTCCTCCTGTCCCCAATGTCCTCGTACCCTTCCTCCTCCCCCTCCTCCAACGAAAGCATCCTCATCCTCCTCCGCAGGTCCTCTCTCCCGTTACTCCCCCTCCTCGTCCAACTTCTCGTTATCCTCCCTCGACCCCTGCCCATCCCGATGCGCGCAGAAAGCTCTATGCTGACATGTGGACCGAACAAAAAGCATAACCAGACCCAGACGCAGAAGTTGCAAAACATCAAAAACCGCTCGCCACACCAATCCATTGCAACGACGAGAAAGCCAGCACGCCCACTCCGTTCCCACCCCGTCTGGAAAAATTGCACGACAGCCATGCCATGCGAGCACTGCCTCGGGTAATCCCGCGACAAACTCACCAAACGAGATCGTGAAGACGCCCGCCGGCTCCGATTACAACAACTTCAGATCAACCACTTGAACACCATCGTCACACACAAAACACGCCGATTGTGACTAATCATCCTCCGTTGAACGAATTTCCGCAGAAGCCATTACTCAGAATCCTACCAATCCTCTGGGCGTAGATGGTCCAATCTTCCAAAACCCTCTTCCCCTTCGGTGAGATGTTCCCTCCCCATCCCATCCCTGATGTGTTTCGTTACCCCCGTGATGTGTCAGAGGTCCTTCTTGGCCCAAGAATTAACTCCAAGAGGGTCTTCCATGCTCCAAGATGGTCCCCAAGATTGCTCAAGATAGGCGAGAATGGTTCAAGACTCCCTCCTTGCCTCCAAGAGCCCCCGACAGAGCACAGGTTGGTGCCAAGTGTTCACTTGCATCCCTGCAGGGACTCCCCGAAAAGCCCCAAATCCTTGAAGAATCGAAGGGGCATTAATAATGCTTGTGTTCTCGCCCTTTCGCTTCTGATGGACTTCTGAAGCATCTAGATGGCCCCAAGATGACCCAATTGAACTCCAAAAGGAGCCCAAGATACCCCCACGACGGTCCCAGGAGGGCCCGAAGCGTGCCCCTCAGCGATTTTAATGATCCCAGAGGGGGGTTGGAATTTTAAGACCCCCCCTGATCGACGCCCTCCAAAAGCCCCAAGAGGCTCTCCAGGGCTCTCAAGAAGCCCACAAGAGTTCCAAACTGTGACAACAATATCCTCCAACAGAGCGCCATGAGAACCCAAATGCTTTCCAGACTTGCTCCAAGAAGGCACCAAGAGGGCCCCAGAGATTCACCATTTTTGGCATGCTTGTTTCACGATATGTGCAACTCTGATGGGCATCGTGTCTGGATGGGCACGTGGCGAGGCATCCTGGAAGCTTCGGGAGCTATGGGTGCAATATTGATCAGAGTGAGGGGCCCGAACGGGTATTCACTGTCCCTGGGCGCGTGGCTGAAGTGCGGATTGAAATCTCTCTTCTAAAAAATAAATATGGTTGGTTTCCCCCTTCTGGTAACCATTGTTCCTTCAGGGGCTCGCACCCTGTGTTTTACAAGGGAGAGTGTGGGGTCACCAAACTGTGCCCCTGGCCCCCGGTTTACAACAACAACAACAACAACAACAACAACAACGGCTCCCGCCTAATACTTCCTCAAACTGTATTCCTACGCGGGATCTTCTCATAATTTGTACAGGCATCGCGCTCTCGGGAGGGACTTCCTCACAATTCAATCAAACGCCGCGACCTCGACACTCTGGAATCACGCTCTCGCTGCTCAACTCCCACGATTAATTTGGGAAGCGGGCGTTCGCTCGAGACTTCCTCCCGATTCATATTGGACGCACGCTTCAGCAACCCGGCTGCTCGACCTGGCCGCCTGGGCCGCCCGGGCCCGCCTTCCCGACCCGCCCGTGAGAATCTACCCGCCCGATCTGCCCGTCTGGTTCTGCCACGTGTTGTCTGCTCCTAGCCTCCTCCTGCCTCTCTCTCTCTCTCGTGCTTCATCCTCATCCCTCCCCCTTTTGCGCTGTCCTTTATCCGTTCTCTCTTCCCCTGCCTTGAAGACTGCACGAAATACAATTTGCATGGAAAGAAGATCTGACCATAAGGGGGTACGATCGAAGACACAGAGAGCGGGTATCGAGAGTTTGGGATTTACGTGTGGGAGAAGCACGCGACAAGATAAGAACGAACAATCTACACATAATACTGATTGTTGTTGTTGTTGCTGCTGGTGTTGGTGTTGTTGTTGTTGTTGGTGCTGCTGCTGCTGTCGTGATTGCTATTGCTGCGGGTGTTGTTGTTGTTGTTGGTGTTGTTGTGTTGCTTGATGTCGTCGTCCCCCCCGCGACCCGGCTCGCGACCCACCCGCGACCCGCCCGCGACAAACTCGCGGCCCACCCGCGACCTTACCCGACCCACCCCGCGACAAAATCGCGACCCACCCGCGACCCGTCCCGCGACCCGCCCGCGACCTTGCCCGCGAGCCGCCCGCGACACATCCGCGACCCACCCGCGAACCCGCCCGTGACCGGGCCCGCGACCCACCCGCGATCCAACCAGCGACCCACCCGCGATCGACCTCGCGACCCAGTCACATTGCTTTGACGAAAAATCGGCGCCTGCGGCGGGCTCGTTGTTTAATTTGTAGAGCGCAGACCTGCTGCGGGCTTCTTTAGAATCTCGCAGACTGCCGACTTCCCCGCCGCCCCGTTACCCGTGTCCGCGACCTCGGTGTGCTACGTCAGGCGCCTGCGGCGGGCTTCCTCAACGCCTCGCAAGCTCAGGACGTTCCCGCCGCCCCCTCACTTATATCCGCGACTGCCGGGTGCTTCGTATATGAGCACGGGGGTTCGGAGTCGGTAGCATGGCAGATCAGACATTGCCTGAACATGTACACGTTGAGGGACGCAGTAATGAATAAGCTTTGTTGTGTGCCGAAAGACGTATCCTGAGCAGATGCACATGCGCAATCCCCAAGCAGCGCTTACAATTCTACTGAAGTGAGTGGACTGGTTTGTCGAGGATGGTCCGCCTCGCCGCCCCATGCCGCCCCGTGGGCGCTCGTGGAGGCCCCGTGCGCTGCGTGGGTCCGCCGGGATTGCGCCACGTTTCCGCCCGTGCCGCCTCGTGGGCGCTCGTGGGGGGCTCCGTGTGCTGGTTGGGTCGGCCGAGGCTGTGGCAAGATGCCTCCCGTGCGCCTCGCGGGCGCTCGTGAGCGCCATGCGCGCTGGTTGGGTCGCCCGAGGCTGCGCCACGCTGCCGCCCGTGCCGCCTCGTGGTCGCTCATGGGCGTCCCGAGCGCTGGGCGGGTCGGCCCAGGTTGCACCACCTTGCCGCCCCGTGCCGACTCGTGGGCGCCCCGTGCGCTGAGCTTACACCACGTAGATTGTACCGCATAGCTTGAACGACGCAGCTTAGATGCGCGTAGCTTACACCGCAAAACGCACATGACAGAGCCGAGACAACATGCAGCGCATAGCATCCATATCCCCCGTGCAAAAAGTCACTGTTTGGTGTCAACGCTGTCGAACCTTACGTGCATGGTCGTATTTACATGTGCACATAAGATAAAGTGCGTGTGATCACACAACGCAACAAACCACACATGTCGAAACTCCGAATCCTGCCTCAGTTCTCCATTGCCGCCGCTGGGCGCAGGCGGCAGTGAGGCTACAGAAGGCCTGCGAGAAACATCGAATGCTTCCCACGGTGACGACGACGACGAAGACGGTATTGGCAACGGCGACGACGACGGCAGCGGTGGCGACACAACAACGGCGACGGAGATGGCGACGACGGCGATCATGGCAGCAACGAGGGCAGCAACAGCGGCGACGGCGGCAGACGGCGACGACGGTCACGGCGGCGGCGGCGGCGATGGCGACAGCGGCTGCCTTGGGGCCCGTGAAGTCCTTTGAGGAGGAACGAATGCCGCCCACAGTCTGGGCCGCCTGCGCGCTGCTCCTTGCGCCACACTGTCGTCGCCGCCGTCGTTGTCGCCGCCGCCTTCGCCCGAGAACGAGGTTCGAGGATCATCATCTTTGTCGTCGCCATCGCCGCCGTGGTCGTCGCCGAGGGCTCCTGGCGCCCATCGTGCTGCTCATCGCCATGCCGTTCGCGGCGAGATTTCCCAGCTGGGGGGGCCTCGGGGCAGCCGCTTGCGACGACGACGACGACTATGAGCCCGGGCGGGGTGGGAGGTGGCTGGAATCCACCGTTGCCCAAAGCGTGGCAGCGGGCCCGGCCTTTTCACGAACACCTGGCGGCGGGCCGCTGGGGAGCGGCCCTCCCGCCAGATGATGCTCGCTTCCTCGGCCAATCGCCAAAAATTCCTCCAGAGCTTCCGCCGGAACTTCCGCCCAATCCTCCGCCAATTTCTCCTCCAAATCTTCCTCCAAATCTTCCGCCAAATCTTCCTCCAAATCTTCCACCAAAACTTCCGCTATATCTTCTGCGACATCTTCCGCCAAATTCGTATTCCAAATATTCCGTCAAATCTTCTATCGTCCGCCAAATTTATCCTTGAGGTATTCCGCCAAATTTTCCACCACATCTTCCGCAAGATTTTCCTCCAAATCTTCCGCCAAATCTTCCGGCAAATTGATCCTCCAAATCTCCCGCGAGATGTTCCGCGAGATCTTCCGCCGAATCTTCCGCCAAATCTTTCTCGAGATGCTCCGTCAAATCTTCCGCCACTTTTTCCGCTATATGTATCTTCCGCCAAATTGACCCTCCAAATCTCCCGCGAGATCTTCCCGCAAAGTTTCTGCAAACTGTTCCGCCAAATCTTCCGCCAAATCTTCCGTCAGATCTTCCTCCCAACCTTCATCCATATCTTCCTCCACATCTTCCGCCAAACTTATCTTCCAGATTTTCCGCCTGATCTTCCGCCAGATCTTCCGCCAAGTCTTTCGCCAGATCTTCCGCCAGGTCTTCCGCCAGATCTTCCGCCAGATCTTTCCCCAGATCTTCCTCCCTCAGATTTTCCCGCAGATCTTCCCCCAAACATTTCTCCAAATGTATCGCTTTGCATCCTCCGCCAGGGGGAGGAGGAGGAGGAGGAGGAGGAGGAGGAGGAGGAGGAGGAGGAGGAGGAGGAGGAGGGGGAGGAGGAGGAGGGGGAGAAGGAGGAGAAGGGAGAGGAGGAGGAATAGGAGGTGGGGGAAGATAGCCGTCACCATTTTCAAAACTAGGTTTTCGACTACCACTCGCGCGATGACGGCAGGGCATGAAGCAAAATAAGAAGATTTACACATAGGATGTTGGAAAAGGTCCGCGAGACTGAAGCCAGGCATGCCCGTCTAGTTTGTTTTGAACTCCCTGCAATGGAAGAGGAAGAGGACGGCCGAAGAATATCGCCAGGAGGCGGATGGAGGTGTGTGGTTGTGGGTGGAAGAACGTTATCTGAGAAATGGTACAGGGGAGTTGGCACGAGGTATACGAAAGGAGGCAGGTCGGCAAAGTGCACGAAGTATGAGGTAGCAGGTATGCCGCTGGCCACAGGTAATGCGTCTGGGCTGGGAGGTGCGGGGTAGCAGGTGGGTGGGCGGCAGGCGAAACGGGCGTATGATATCAGCTGGAGGTTGGATGTATGCGGCATGACGTACAGGTGCTAACATGTCGAATGTAGGCAGGCGAGTGCATTGCGGACGCGGCTGCAAGAAGCCCTGCGAGACACCCAGCCCTGAAAATCCGCGCGCGAGATGTACACGGGGGAAACCCAGAGCACCCTGAACGCAGCATCTTTCTCAACGGCCGCAAGAAATCACCGCGCAGCGCGTGCAGCGAAGAATCCTGGAAAATCAGAACAACAAGCATATGGTTTCTTGATGCGCGCCCCCTCTGAACATAGGAACAGCTGAATCCAGAGGCCGCAAATACAATGAGGTCTGAGGTGTGATGTGGTGGTCGGTGGTAAGAGAGAACTGTGCACGAGGCGCGTTGCCCCCCTCTCTGCCGCTCACGGCTGTCGGCCGTGGCTGCATAATTGCCGCGGGGCCGCCGAGCACTGACACACGACCTGCGCGCCAAGGCGGGCGCCGAGAACCCTTGAAACGCAGGAAGGCCGTCCAGGTCAGCAGGCAACAACGCAACCGCGGACGACAGCGGAACCGTGAATGTTGACGCGCGCGCGCGCGCGCGCCCCTGCTTACACGAGCACATATTCCTCCTCTAGGCGGCGGGCGAGGGGGGGAAGTGAGTAGGGGCGGGCCTTCTCAGAAGGCTCGGAAGTCCCCCGGGACTTCTGAGAAGTTTTCTAAGCCTTCCCCGAAGACAAAAAAAACTTCACAGAAGGCGCGAGGCCTTCTGAGAAGTCCCGCCGCCTTCTGAGAGGGCCTTCTGAGAAGTCCCCCCTCGCTCGCCGCCGATCCTCTGCGGCGCGACAAGCCACCAAAATGGTCAGCGCACGCGTGCCGATCGCGCTCACGCAGGGGCCCCTCTCGCCCCACGTCCTGGGCAGGCTGGCGAGAGCCCTGCCGAGAGACGGGAGCACGCGGACGCACCTCTTTGAAGGGGCCCCAGGACACACAAATAAATACACACAAATAAGATGATCCCCCGTATTTCTCATCTTTTCCCATATTTTCCTTGGAGGGAACGATTTCTTGTGTCTGTGTGTTTTTGCCCCTCCTGATTCTTGCCTGGTGGGGTCGCGGCCGCAGACCCTGAAACAAGGCCAGAGGCCGCGGCGGAGCGCGGGCGGCACAGCAGGTGGGGCGAAGACCGGGCTCGAGACAAAAATCTCTCGGAGGTCGAGGAGGACGAGGAGGAGGAGGAGGTCGAGGAGGAGGAGGAGGAGGAGGAGGAGGAGGAGGAGGAGGGGGAGGAGGAACAGAGGCGCATACCATCCACGCGCGCGCACACAGATCTGTTGTCTGGCGCGCACAGCGAGCGCCGCGGCGGAACGCGAGCGGCTCAGCAGGTGGGACGAAGACCGGGCTCGGAACGAGAACAGAGGCGCATGCCATCCACGCGCGCGCACAAGACTTGTTATCTAGCGCGCCGGTGGGCTGCAGGCGACGGGTTAAGAAAGACGGGCCGTGCGCACACTCGTACACACAGCGCACATCTCAAACATTCAGCTCCCAAACTTACACTGACGCACGCGAAATCGAGCAAGCCCGCAAGCAAAACCCCTCGCATCCTCATGTGAAGACATAGCTGCGCACTACACGCACACGTACATACCTACATGCATGCATGCATACAGACAGACAGACAGACATACATACATTAACATACATACATACACATGTATGTATGCATGTATGTATGTATGTATGTATGTATGTATGTATGTATGTATGTATGTATGTATGTATGTATGTATGTGTATATATATACCAAGACGAGTAGCAACTCAACACCTACCGAACACAACACCAGCGCACTAAGGGCCGAGCTTTTGCAGCGATGCGTTCGCAACCGCCTTGAAGGTCTGGTGGGACTTCATCTTGTTGTCCCGCTTCCCCTTGATCCCGCCGATCGGCGGCAGCACCATGCTGCCATCCTCGTGGGTGTCGCTCTCGGACTCGTTCTCGGATCTGTTGCCGCCGCCGCCCTTGCGACGCTCCTGGGGAACCCAAGCAATACCGATACCGCTGCTCCCCCGGGGCTCTCCAGGGGTACGTTCTGACCAGGATTCGAATCTAGCGGTGGCGGCGAGAGCCCCCCAGGAGGCCCGAAAAAGGACAGACGAGGGAATGGTAGCCGTATGAATACCTTCTTCTTCTCGGAGCTCCTGCTTGATGTTCGGCAGCCCGCCGCCACGATCCTCCACGGACGATGCCGCAGCGGCACCCGCCGCCGCACCCGCCGCCGAGGCGGCGGCCGGTGCTGGCGTCGGCGCCTCCTTCGTGGGATCCTCGCCGTCGCCGTGCTCCACCTCGCTCGAGGAGCTGATGGACACCTTTAGGGGAACACAGAGTTAGGTACATAGACATAAAAACTCTGAGGTCCGCGCGGATGCCTCGAATCGGCGCTGGGACCCCCTAGCGGTCTCCGTGCGCCTGAGGGGTGGGGTCCAGCTCCGATCCAAGGAAACCGCGCGGACCTGTTATGTTTACCTATGCCCTCGCTTGCTTCCCGAACCTTGTGCGGCTCGCGGCGGAAGCTGCTCTGTGAGCTCCCGCCGGTAGCCACCGCGCCGCCGTTGTACGTCTCCCCACCGCGGCGGAAGCCGCTCTGCGAGCTCGAGGCGGCCATCTCCTTCTCGGCGTCCCGCAGGTCGCGGAAGTACGGATCCTTCAGCGCCTGGCGGGCCAGGATGCGTTCGTCGGGGTCGTACCGCAGGAGCTTCTTCATGAGCTCCGTGAGCTCGGCGTCCGCGTGAGGGATCAGCCTCTCGATGCCGGTGCCCTTCTTCTCGGGAAAATTGAAATCCATGTGAGAGGCGTTGCGCCTGAACTAGGAGGAGGAGGAGGAGGAGGAGGAGGAGGAGGAGGAGGAGGAGGAGGAGGGGGAGGACCGGGGAGGAGGAGGAGAGGCGTTGCGCCTGAACTTCCGGGTCAGCAGCTCTGGCGAGGGAGTGCCGAGCACGTTGTGGATCTTCTGTATCTGGTCCGTCTCGTTCGAGCCGGGGAACAGCGGGAAGAGTGCCGCGAGCTCGAAGCTGACGCACCTGAAGGGGCCCTGGGACACACAAATAAATACACGCAAATAAAAATATTCCCATACTTTCCAATATTTTCTGGGGCTTCATGTCTCCCCCCCCTCACACTTCCCATATTTTCCTATATTTTCTGGGGAATCGAAGATTAATAGTGTCTGTGTGGTTTACCTCCTGAACACCCTGCCGCAAAGAGGTCCATCTTGAAATTGTAATAGCCGTCGGTCAACAGGCACTCGGGCGCCCGGTACCAGCGGGTGCTGATGTACTCTGTGAACGGCTGGCGAGAATAGATGCCCCGGCAACTGCCTAAATCCGCCAGCTTCACTTCGTCATCGAGGAGAAGTAGATTTTCTGGTTTCACATCGCGGTGAAAAATACCATTCCTGTGCATGTGGTCAAGCGCCTTCAGCGTCTCGTACATGTAATGCCTCACTTTTTGCTCTGGAAGATAGTGCCTGCGACCCTTGATCGCCTCGTAGAAGTTCATCTCCATGAGTTCGAAGACAAGGGCCAATCTCCCTGTGGGCTCATCATACAACACCTCGTTCAGCTTGATGATGTTCGGGTGTCCAGCCAGGCGGCGCAGAGCCTGAATCTCTCTGAGATTATTGACCTGGTCGATGCTGTCGAAATGATTCTTCATACACTTGATTGCGACATGCTTCCCTGTCTTGATGGACTGAGCCTTCAGCACCTCTGAGAAAGTGCCCTCGCCCTTCTTGGCGACCAACCTGTACTTATGCATGGCCCTGGGCAAATAAACGCGTGGCTTACACGAACATCCGCCCAAAAGTCACAACGGGCCCACAGCGACACTGATGCCGGCTGGGCCAAAATAGACTCCAGGAGGTTCAAGCAGTATGAGAAGTATGGCAAGAACATGGGCGAGAAAAGGGTGGGTGTGGCACATCTTGTGCTTTATTCGTGCCCCTCCTTCTACCGCGCATGTGCGGAACTGATCAGAGCGCCCAGAAGCACCAGTGGTACTGGACGAGAAACGGTACCAACACCCCCGCCCCCCTGGTACCCAAGCGACTGCGTACCCAAAGCCATCAGACGACCGGGATCGCTGCCATGGAGGCCTCGAGAAGGAGTCTCCCCGTCATCCCGAACACACGCTCAACGTTCTGCCGCTGAGGGTGGGGGGGTCGCTGCCCCTGCCTCGCCCATGGGAACCCGATGTTAAAGTGGCCCAGGCACACCCCGAGGTTCCAGTTTCAAATCTAGCTGGGTTTTTGTCTTCCCCGCCACTCCCTCGTGTTTTCCCACCTTTTCCTGAGAGTCGACGATTCATTGTGCCTCTTGAGGTACGCAGACTCAGTTTCAGACAAGCTTGTTCCGATGCCTCCACTGATACACTGCCAACAAGAGCGTTGCGCTGTTGATAACATGCCCAGCCGCCGTGAAACGTACATCAATGCTGCGAGTAGTGACCAGCAACAATATCCGGGAGTGATGTTGCTGGACAGGCGTCGATTCAAATTTGGCGACCGGCATCCTGAATGGCAAGTGGATCAGTGAGCCACGTGATTGAAAGCATGCCGCCGTTTCCCAACTGCGACAATAAGCGCATTTTCTATCACGGAAATCAGATCTGCTACTGCACGCCATGGCCTCGCAAGGTGTAATATCCATGGCATGCTGCGGCTCAGAGAGGAAACTGCACGACAGCAGCGCGCACCACTCATTGTGCAAGACGTCTGCCAAGTTCCAGAACTCAGACAATGAAGTGTTTTGTGTTATTGCACCCGTGCTGTGATGCCCAGGAGCCGACCAATACCTGCGCGCATGCCGTGGCCAGTGCCTCCGCGGAGCCCTGCCAGGCTGGCTTTTTATGTCTCTGGGTGTTCTTACGCGCACAGGAGCCTACAAATCTCCTAAATGGGGTCCGAGTTGATGGGGTCGGCGGTGTATCGGCGGCGTCGGCGCAGAGAAAGTGGGGCTCTACATCGAGCCGCATCACCGATGCCTCGACGATGCGGCGCGATACTCCGACCCCATCTGCTCGGACCCTCATTTGGGAGACCTAGAAAGTCGCACTCGCCATCCACATGAAGGAAGTTCTCAGCAACCCAGGGCTCCGCACATGCCTCCACAAAGGCAGAGGCTCGGAACTCGACCTAGAGCAGGCCCCGACGACCATCGAGAAAGGCTCCTGCAGATGACGCCTGTGGCCGATGTGGTACACGGTGATGTACAGCATTGCAGCAGAAAACACCCAGATCAATCGCCCGTGCGTGCCGAGTGAAAAGGCATCGTACTGGTGGCGGGCGAGAGCAAGGCATGGCGGCTGTGCTTGTCCATACCCTGTACACTCTGAGCCTCTACTCTCTACTCCCTCCTCTACATGCTTTGCTCTCTACTCTGTATGTTGTATTATCAGTCCTCCCACTCATCTGCCAAATCCTTGACATACAAGGAACTCGGGATATTATATGGAACGCACAACCCAAGCACCCTGGATACAAACCGCCCGTGTAATTCGGCTGCACACTCGTGGGAACCTCGAAACTCGACAAAATCTAGTCAGCCACCGAAGTCTGCCAAAAACGTCCTCGGAACCTTGGCAATCCTGGCAGCCGTGATCCAGGGAATCTGGGGATCTGGCCGCCCACCGAAATCAGCCGAGAACTCTCGCCAAATCAAGTCCTTACAACCTCAGCGAAGACTCCCTTACGGCTTGGAGAATCTCAAGGACCCAAGAAACCGGGGACTAGGCTGCCTAGCAAAATCGGCAGGAACCTTTCGCCAAATCGACAAGACTTCCAAAACCTGGGAGCCCAAGCGATCGTCCGTTTACAGGAATCGGCCATAACCATGCGCCAAACCCTTCCAATCTCCGCGAAGACCCGTGCAATGCAAACACCTACTGGAAAACAAGTGGGGCAAAAAAACACGCAAGTCAACTGAAGGTGCAAGCAGGCGAAAGTCCTGAGTGGTTGATGGAATGAGCGCGTTGATCACACAATGAAGGTCCTATGCCATCACGCGTCCCTCCATGAAGCGAGGGACGTGTTATGGCATGTGTACTATCATATACATGTTATGCTCCTGAACCACGCTTTCATCTTTTCGAGGCAGTCGGTGGTACACATCGTTGCGGGGGAACGCCGCGGTCAGACGAACGAGAGCGGAAGTGGGATCAGAGGGGACCTCTCTGCTCATGTCGAAATTTTCCTGTCGGGCCCGAAGCAGCCCAACATCGTGCGTTGTCAGGACTCAGCGCGCTCTAAGAAAGCTACAGGGCAAGGGAGAGGATCGATATACATAGCGAACCTCGCGGAAACAGTAGGAAAGCTAAGGTCCGAAGCGAAGTTCACAAGAGGGCACTGCAGATTCTACAGCTCAGCGCCCCCCGGCGCTGTACAGCAACTAATGTAGAAATTCAGGCCAGGCCCAACTCCTTTGCATGCGCAAGGCTCGCGCGCGTGCACGGAATCTACATGATGTGGGGCACGTTCCACTGCGCACCGGTGTCTCCACGAAACAAACACATCAGGACAAGCTTGCCAGTATGCAGAGGTCGACGACGGTCGGCATAACACGTCTGGGAAAGGCAAAGCAACACGCAATCGGACGCCGAAGGTCAGGAAAACCAGCATCAACCCAAGCACGAGCCCATCACATTGAGTGCGAATCGGAAACAATGCCACGCCGTGCAACGGAGGCGAATGATACAACGCTTGCGTGCTAACTCTGCGAAACATACCGCGACACGCATGGGGCTGCTTCCAGACAGTCTGCCAACCAACCCACCTGAACATTGTCCTTCACAACTTAGGGATTTCATGGCAAGCGATCGCAACTGGGCTGCCATGCCCATGGAGCAATTGGAAGAAAGTGGGTAGCGTCCTGCAGCAGGGTGTCGACATCGTGCTCCTTCGCACAAGCAGCCGCTGGGACAACTATCTTAATGGGCCCTGGAAATGACAAGGCCGTTTTTTGTTTACCGGCTCCGTTTTGCAATTTTTTACCGGTTCCGACGCCGTTGTTTTACCGGTTTCGTCGCCGTTGTTTGACTGGTTCCGGCTCCGGCTCCAATCCTGGAGCCGTTTTTTTGCCGTTTCCATTCGCCGTTTGTTTGCCGTTTCCATTTGCCAGGGACACGTTGGTGGAAACAAGGAAAAAAACGGCCCTGCCGTTTCCGGGGCCCACTGAGTCTATGACACATGTTCATTCGGACGCGAATGGTATACTAATGTGTCTTGCACTCTATTGTTTCGTATGGGAAGTTGTAATTAAGGTTGTCCCATCCTCCACTCAAAATTTCAACACGTACCACCCCAGCCAGACTGGTAACACTGCCCCCCTTATCCTGTGCAGAACATGCTGTGCGCGCGCACCTGCGTTTCAATAGTCATCAGCTTTCAATCAACACTTGGAAAAATACGACGACATGCGCACGCGCGCGTCGTCGCGCACGCATGTTAAAATCCTTCAGAAACAACCGGCTGCGTAAAGACTGCCAAATTGGGTGCCCCGTAAACATATAAAACCACCTGGGTTCATCACATTCATTTTAAAATGAAATCCACCCACGCTCCTGCGATTTCCTTGAAAAGCATTGTTCTCGACAGTCGACACTACTTTCGGCCAATCCGTTTTTTCGCGCCGAATATCGAAATCATTCGAACGCCCTTGCGCGCGTGCTCGGGGGAACGATCCGTGTCACAGAATACCATGTGGGCAACTGTCGCGCGTCGGCCGCACGCGCATGTCGAACTCCTTCCAAAACCTTCATCGCCGACGCGAGGACGCCATCATCGTCACCTGCGTGATCAGCAACGCCGTTAGCAGCGTCGGCGGCATCACTGGCCGTTGTCATCGTCGCCACCACCGCCGCAATTATCAGAATCGCGTCTGCATCTGTCGACGTTGTCATGATTCCGCGCCCGCCCAAGTGGCCGACTCGAACTGATGTGCCCGCTGAGAAGTGCTCAGAAGTCAGCGCCACCGCCGCAGCGTCGGCCGCGCCAAGCTAGCTGGCCGCTGCGCGTGCAAACATGCGCGGGCTA
Organism: Prorocentrum cordatum; assembly: GCA_963575745.1. Lineage (NCBI taxonomy): Eukaryota > Dinophyceae > Prorocentrales > Prorocentraceae > Prorocentrum > Prorocentrum cordatum. The sequence goes on from CAUYUJ010017593.1 coordinate 370,913, forward strand.
GCGCGGCCGCAGAGATGCACCAACCAGCGACCAGCACTCATGGCAATGACCGCTGGATGGGTTTTGCAAACCAATGTGCAGGCGGGCGGGCGCGATGATCGCGCGAGCAGTGGACTTGACAAGTCGTGTCATCTCAGGCAGGTCAGGCAACGCCCCCTCTCCCCCCCCGTCATCCCCTGCAACCAGCAGTTTGCGCGCACACTCGTCTATCAAATGTTCAACAGGCTCCACAAATTCATCGGGACACAAATGGCGACAAGCACGCGCGCGCGTCGTCAAGCGCGCGCAAATCCTTCAGAAGCCTAGAGTTACGCCAGGATTTCAAAACCGAGTCCAGATCATGAATAAACGCGCACGGTTTCGAAACGCGCGTTTCACCCGCAGGAAAAAAACAGCTCCCGAGATGTTGCAAATATGTGAAACAAACCCAAAGAAGTTCCTCCACATGTTCATGCCATGCGCCCCAACAGTGCCTCTCGCGCGCGCGGTGGAATCGTTCGAACGCCCTCGCGCGCGTGCTGTCGCAAGAACCCCTTTGGAACAATGGGGCGAAGTGCACGCGCGCGCGTCGCCGCGCGATCGCCGCAATCCTTCGCAAACCTTGGGTTTCGCGAAGATTTTTCGTTATATGAAAAATCAAATCGCGCGGGCCGGCAACGTCGAATCTCGCAAAATTCCGGCGCTCACGGCCTTGCGGATTTGGAACAAAACTTCAATCTGTTCAGCGTGTCCACCACATGCTATCAAACGGGCCTCTCGCGCGGCATGTCGAATTCTTTCGGGGAACCTCGCGCGCGTGTTTTTGAGGGGGGGGCACGGCCCGTGCCTCATCATGGCGCGCGGGCCAGTCGAGCGCTTCGGCCGCGCGCGCATGACGAACTTCTGCAAAACAACTTCGGCGCCGACCCGCAGACGTCGTTATGGCCGTCGGCTGGCGTGATTTACATCGTCGCCGTCGTTGGCCTTGCCGTCGTCAACGCCACCATCGACGCCATTGTCGCGACTTCAATAATCGAGTATACCGTTCGTTGTCGGCGTCGCGATGAAACCGCGCGCGCCCAACTCGCCGACCCGCGCTGAAGTGCCCGCTGGGATTCGCCCAAGGGTCAGCGCCATCGCGGCCGCGTCGGTCGCGCCATGCTAGCTGGCCGCTGCGCGCGCGAGCACGCGGGCGCAAGCGCGGCCGTAGAGATGCACCACAGCCTCCGCCTGGGTTTCCACATCAAGTTGCGCGTGACTGGGTGGGATGTTTGCAAGAGCATGGAATGCGTCAGCCTCGAAGAAAACGATTGCAACATGGACAACACCACGTCGACCGCACTACCCAGATTACCCAACGTCGAACGCACCACATAGTGCGCACCCATAATATCCCCTGTTTCCGGAAAGGGTATTCGACTTCACCCCTATCCCCCTCTCAGGGATGATTTTTCCCCCCTTCCTCGCGCGCTGCAGGTTACAAATGGCACTGCCAGTCGTCCATTTTGAACATGCATTCGTACCACCCCAGGCAAGCCAGCATCGCCCCCCCCTCCTCGCGACTTGCCACAGAATCTGGTGTGCGCCCACTCGTTCATCACAGATGACGAGCTGTCAAACGCCACTTGCAAAACAAATGCGACGAAGTACGCGCGCGTCGTCGCGCTCGCATGCTGACATCCTTGAAAGAAAAAGAACATGATGTCTTGTAGAGATGTGCCAACCGAGTGGGGAGAACACATACCAACCACCAAACAGTGAATGGTTGTGCAACACGAGTCATTCAACAAGGATCTCCGCGCGCGCCCTTGCGAATGCTGCGTGGAACCACGCGTGTGTCAGCATCGCCGCCAATGTCGAGATCATCCGCACGCCCTTGCGAGCGTGTTGGGAGGGGGGGGGGTGAAGGGGGTGCAATCCCTGTCGAACAACCTTCGTGGGCCACTCGCGCCCGTTGGCCGCGCGCGCATGCCGAAATCCTCCCACGGCCTTCATGGCCTGCACATTGGCGCCACCATCGTCTGGGAAGTGTGAAATCCACACTGCTATTTTGAAGGAGCCCTTTGCTAAAGGAAACGAGCCCATGAATATAATGCTGCTGCTCTGTTCCGCGACAAGCGCGGCGGCGCGTGCGAATTGGCGGACCACGTCCTGCGCTCGCACCCTGGATGCCCTGTCAAGGGGCATCCACAAGCCGCTGAAAAATAGGTCCAAGGATCGCCGCGACCCCATGCAACGCGACCCTGACTACTCGTCACCCCTCTCTCCCCCACTTTCCAAAGGTGAGAGGGCTTAGCTACCCCCCCCTTTTGAACCCCCCCTGTTGGAAGCTACCACCCCCTCCCTTGAGCTCCCTCTGCCCGACGATCCTCCTCCGTCGCCGTAGTCGTTGCCGTCGCTCGAGGTCTTCGTACGACGCCGTCGTCGTCCTCGTCGTCGTTGTCGCCGCCGTCGCCGTCATTGTCGCCGTCTTCGCATGACCTCGTCGTGGTCGTCACGAGAAGGACGAGGTCATACGAAGATGGCGACGAAAGACGGACGACGGACGACGCGCGACCGACGACGACGACGACCCAGGGTCAAAGAAAACGAGACCACGACCCAGAGGATAAGAAAACAAGGAAACGAAGCAGGGTCCGAGAAAACGGGACCACGGCCCAGGGGCCGAGAAAATGAGAAAACAAACCAGGGTCTCAAAAAACGAGACAGGCTCCGAGAAAACGCGACCACGACCCAGGAGCCGAGAAAACGCGAAAACGAATCAGGGTCAGAGAAAACGAGACCACGACCCAGGGGCCGACAAAACGAGACAACGAGAAAACAAACCAGTGCCCGAGAAAACGAAAACACGACCCACGGGCCGAGACAACGAGAAAACGAACCAGGGCCCGAGAAAGCAAGATCACAACCCAAAGGTCGAGAAAACGAGAAACACGAGAAAACGAATCAGGGCCCGAGAACCCAAACAAAAACCCAGAAGCCGAAAAACGAGAAACCGAGACAATGAACCAGGGTCCGAGGAAACACGATAACGACCCAGGGGCCGAGAACACGAGAAAACAATAAAACAAACCAAGGTCCGAGCAAACGAGACCACGACACAGGCCGAGAAAACGCGAATATCGGTCCTAGAAGACGAGACCACGACCCAGGGGCCGAGAAAACATGAAAAGAAAAAAAAGGAATCAGGGCCCGAGAAAACGAGACTACGAACTAGGGGCCGAGAAAACGAGGCAACGAGAAAACATACCAACGTCCGAAAAAACGAAACCGCGACCCAGGAGCCGAGAAAACGAGACAACGAGAAAACGAACCAGAGTCCGAGAAAACTGGACCACGACCCAGGCGCCGAGAAAACAAGGAACGAAAACACGAACCAGGGCCAGAGAAAACGAGACCACGACACAGGGCCAGAATAAACGAGACCACGAACCAGGGCCAGACACAGGGTCGGCGGCGCCGGTCGCAAGGCCTTTCCAATACAGTACACGTCTCAATCCGAGGGGCTAGCATTACAAGTAACAAATTATCCAAACCAGAAGCTCTAGAAATGGGATAGAAGTGTCTGACCAAGGACAAGTTTCTGAGAATTCTAAACGTTTAGCGCCAACACTTGGGTCATGGAGAAGGGCTGCAGGGGGCGGTCCTCCTCTCCAAGAAGTCCCGATATACACCTGAATCAGCAATTACCTACATCATCCATTCGAAACGTCCGAGGATCTCTGGGATTCTCCGAATTCCCAAAATCTCTTGCGAAGAACCTGGCGCACCCTCAGATAGAAGTACCATGGCTGGTTGCCATAAGAGTACACGTGCAACGACACAATAAGCAGCCCTACCAGTACCATGCGATACAAGGCTTCGCATATCACAATGCGTAGCATGACGTCGCCTCGCATACCATAAACTGATAGCAACGCATACCGTAGCGTGGGACGGTAAAGCATCGCACGGATTGCATCGCATAACGTATCATCAAACTGCATACCGTGCCCTTGCATACCAAGCCACAACATTGCAAACGGCAACACATATTGGTGCATGCAACACATTACAATTCGCCAGATCGGCGCAGCATCGACGCACTACCGTGCAACAGCGTTGGCAGATTACCGCATGCATCCACATACAAATAGGTGTGGCAAGCCAGCGCCCGAGCCACGAGGAACCAGCCAGCCAGCAACCATCAGGTAGCGTGCACCTTCCACAAAACACGTGCTCTTGGGCACGCTGTGGATGCCATCGCAAAGTGAAACAGACTGGGGGAACCATGGCCAGCCTTTCGCAAACCTTCGAAAACCTATGCACAGCTGCGAGTAACGTGAACGGCGCCTCCTCCCACCTTGCGTCGCCTCCACCTGCCCCTCGTTTTCCACTTGTCTTCGCCTACTTACCTTCTCCTCCTCCTCCTCCTCCTGCGGCCCCCTCCTCCTCCACATATTCCCTCCTCTTCCCTCCTCCTCCTCCTCCTCCTTCTCCTCCTTCTCCTCCTCCTCCCCTACCCCTCCTCCTCATCCCTACGTGCTGCTGCTCCTCCTCCTTCTCCTCCTCCTCCTCCTCCTCCTCCTCCTCCTCCCCCTCCTCGGCCTCCTCATTTTCGAGGCTCATCCCCTTCTCCTCCAATTCCCTTATCCTCCTCCTCATCCTCCGCCTTCTCCTCCTACCCTCCTACTCCGCCGCCTCCTCCACCTCCTTCCCACGTGCTGCTCCTCCTCCTCTACCTCGCAGGGGAGGCAAGCTATGCACAAAGGAGCTTTCGCACCTGCGATCAGCGACCCCGCGGCAAGAGCGGACGACCGCGAGGAAGCGTGGCGGGAGCCCCCCCGAGGGGTCCTGCATGGGGGACTCGAGCCGAAGGATCGCGGGGTCCCCGGCCTGACCGCGGGCTGTGGAAGCTGCTGGAGGAGGAGGAGGAGTGACCGAGGAGGAGGGGGAGTCATCCGCCTCCTCCCTCAGCCACCTCCTCCCGCCGTCCTCCTCCTTCTCCGGCCTCATGCCACCCTCCCCTCCTCCTCCTCCTCCTTCTCCTTCTCCTCCTCCTCCTCCTCCTCTTCCTCCTCCTCCTCCTCCTCCCCCTCCTCCTCGTCCTCCCATGACGCTCGAACCGTCGAGACCGTCTTCATTCTTGTCGTCGTCCTCGCCTTCGGGCTCATCCGCCTCCGGGGTGTGGGGAGGGAGCGCCCACAGGGTAGCCGTCGAGGTTGCACGCCTGATCGGCGGCTCGCCCAGGAGGGGCAGCATGAGCACTTCTCGAGAGGCCATTTTGGCTCAGCAGCGGTTTTCAGATCGAGAGTGAAAATCGCGAAGACGGAGCTCACAGTCTCCGAATGGCACGGCTGATGTCACGAGAAGACTTCCAGGATTTATCTGACCTGACCTGGCCTCCCTCATCCCACCTCCTCCTCCTGGGAGCGGCCCGTTCATCAGCGGCTTGGGCAATCTGGGCTGCGCTGGGCGGGATCCACCCTTCTTTCTTCGATTCTTCTGGTTTCTGTTGGAGGAGATGCGAGCGGACAGCGATAATGAACACGACTCAAGTTCGTCGCAAGGCTGTCCTGCGAGCGTGGCTGTGTTCCTTCTTCGATCGTTCTGCTACCTCGTTGCGGTGGCGAAGATGGTACACCTGCACAACCCGCCGCGAGGCTGAGGGGGGAGGCCAGCAGCCAGACGTCGCGACCCCAGACCTCAAATAGCCGCGGCCTCTGAGCGAGGCGGGCCCCAGAGCTCCCGCTTCTCGATCCAGGCCCAGATTTCCCCCCACCCTTCGCTCCCCTGCGGTCATCAGCGCGAGCAGCTTCGACCCCTCAGCGCTTGACTGAACGGTGTCGGGGGGCCTCCCAGGGGTACGGCAGTGTCCCCAGGGGGGAGCTGTTTGCGCTACTCGTCGCCTTCAGGATGTCCAGCGGGCGCGTGCATCTTGTCAAAGACAATCGTGGAGTTGCTGACGGCTGGTGCGCACGGAGATACACCTCACCCAGTGGGGAGGATGCCGACCTGTGGCACACAATCGGAGTGGCGTTGGCTGAGCGCCGTCAGGCTGAATTCGTGGTGTCGCTCGTGATTTCGCATCTTTCACCGCAGCAGATGCTTCGAGGAGTTGCGCCGTGGCAACTGCTTGTTGGCAACGCGGCAATTGACGGCATGGCAGCAAGTGCGGCACGCCGAGTCAGGCCAGCCGAGACCGAGAGGCATCGTGTACCTACGCTCGAGAAGGAGGTGTATCAGATACGGTTGGGACTGATCAGAGCCACACTTGATGCTCTGGGGGCAGAGGGCGAACTGGTGCAAAAAGATGGACCGCTGACGAAAAGAGAGGAGGCATGTGAACCACCGCCGCCTCCAGCCCAGTCGGTGTGTAGGCAGTTTGCGACCAGTCACGTTCTCGATGATTATGGCAAGCCTTGAAAGGTCTGCTGTAGCTCTCCCTCCCAGGCCTCCACAGCCCAGTGGATTTCACACAGTGTTTTAGACCCACTCCTGTCGATGGTAGGTTCTTTGCGTGGCCGTCGGGGGTTAAATTACATGTAGGGGGGCTGGGTACACAGTAGACACAGAATGCGTCTGCATCAATCCTTGGGGCTCTGGTTTTGCTCACGGTGCGGGCATTATGCCAGTTGTGTCCTCAGAAGTCTTGGTCAGGAATGTCCCAGGCGAACGAATGCGAACCGAGCTGAGTATTCAAATCGGATTGAATACGATCGATGGCCGAAGGCTTCAAGCAAGGCCGAGATGCTCGCTCGTAAGCGCTCGTAGTTCGTTTCGACTCGCATCGCGACTGTTCTCACTCACTCATTCATTCACCCCTCCCTCCCGCCCCCCTTCCTTCCCTTCCCCTCCCGATCCAAGTTTTCTGCCGCCCCTCCCTCTGCGCAATTATCACCTCACGCCCAGGAGATCCCCCCGAGACGCAGAAAGGGTGCAACGCCAGCGTGTTGAATCCGGACGTCTGGGTCGATCCGTCGCTTTCTCAACGAGGTCACTCTCCAGAACCTCCGCACGCACCGTCCTGGTAAGTCTGGCCGAGCTGCGTGAACCCGCATCGGCGACAAGGCGATCCCAGATGATGGAAAAGGCCGAGGGCGACCCAACAGAAACATCTGAAGGGGCCCTGGGACACACACACACACATAAATACACACAAATAAAAGGATTCCCCATAGTTCCTAACATTTCCTGGGTTTTTGTCTTCCCCCCCACTTCCCCTATTCTCCCATACTTTCTGGGGAATCGACGATTAAGTGTGTCTGTGTGATTTTTTTCCTTCTGAACATCGTTGGCATCCTCTGGCCCACGCCTTCGATGTGCACACTGCGACACGTACGGGCACCCCCCCTGAGCTCTCGACCCCTGCCCAGGGTTGCCCATGTCGTTCCTGAGGAGTGTTTGAGCTTCGCGTGGCCCAGAAGCGCCTCCCGACGCCGAGCATTGCCCCCGAACCGACTGACATTTGTCTCATGACGCACCCGACCGCCCTTTTCTGCGAAGGGGGTCATGGCTGCTAATTTCCCCCTGCTACTTCCCTGCTACCTCCTCTTCGAAGGAACCATCTCAAGACGCTGGCGGAGGGCTGCCCTGGAGGACTCCAGGGGTCCCGGCAGGCTCCTGCGCCCCCAGGACACCCGCCGCCGCCGCGCGGCTTCGTCGTCGACGGCGTGGTCGTCGGCGGCATCGTCGTCGTCGTCGTCGTCGTCGTCGTCGTCGTCGTCGTCGTCGTAAACGATGTCGTCGTCGTAGTCGTCATCGGCGTCGGCGTCTGCGTCAAAGATGTCGTCGTCGTCGTCGTCGTCGTCGTCGTCGTCGTCGTCGTCGTCGTCGTCGTCGTCGTCGGCGTCGTCGTCGTCGTCGTCGCCGTCGTAATCGTCGTAATCGTCGTCGTCGGCGTCGGCGGCGGCAGCACAGGTGGCAGCGACATCGCCGTCGTCGCCGAAGTCGGCGGCGTCGTCGACATCGGAGGCCGACGGCGGCGTCGTCGGCGGGAGGCCGCGTCGTCGCCACCGCCCGGGCGCCTGCCGCCGCCGCGCGCCGCAGAACTGGCAGAACCGCTCGCCCGGGGCGTAGGCGCGGCCGCAGGCGCATCTCGGCGCGGACGTCGTCGGCATCATCGTCATCGTCGTCGTCGGCGGCGGCGTGGGCAGCGGCGGCGTACGTCGTCGTCGGCTGCGTCGGCGTCGTCGTCGTCGTCGTCGTCGACGGCACTGTCGACGTCGTTTCCGTCTTCGTCGCTCTCGTCGTCGTCGTTGTCGTCGGCGTCGTCGGCAGCGCCAGCGGCGGCGGCGGCGTCGGAGGCGTCCGCAGAAACGTCGTCGTGGGTGTCGGCCAGCAGCGTCCGCGTCGTCGCCCGAGAGGGCCGCAGGCGCACCTCGCAATCGCGGGCAGCAGCTGGGCTCCGTCGGCGTCGCCGGCAGCCTGGGCTCGGGGCGGGGAGGTTCTCGAAGGCGGGAGCCTCACAAATTGGCTTTCCCAGAGATCAAACGGGTCGACAAACAGAAAGACGGAGACGCTTCGCCGCGCCGGGACCGTCAAACAACTGCCCAAGTTGAGAAGCCCATCCCTGGGAATGGGTCGAGACTTCTTGGGGCCCCACAATCAACAGTACCCCCAGGCACCTTGCCCTGGGCAGTGCTGGAAAGGTTCTGAGCTCCCGCCTTCTCGAGGCGACCACTGCACTTCGACCCACGGTCTCTGAGGAGCTGGGCCGAGTGAACTCCACATGTGAGGCACCGCAACAGATTAACCTCAGACCAGTCGGCTAACGCAGAGGACGGGTCCGCAGCACGACTTCGGAAACACACACCGTAGCCGTCGGACGAAAAACCGATCCAAAGCAGACCGTGGGAGTGCTGGGCGAATTCAAGAAAGCAGTTGAATATCGAGCGGTCGAAGAGCAACCGCACTGCTGACAGTGCGCGAAGTCTCCACACAACATCGGGCACTGATGGGCAGTCTTCAACGCAGCTGAGCGCAAGAGCTGAAGGGCCGATCTCCTCACCTTCACCTTGGCGGGTCGAGGAGGGCGTCTGCCCTCTCGCTCCAAAACATCCGACATCACGGCGACTCAATGATTCCACACTAGCCAGCCAATCAGCGAATCGGACAGGAGCAGAAACCGCACAGGGGACCTGAACCAGCTTCGAAAAGTGGCCAGCCACAGCGTCGGCCACCGCATTCGCCAGCACAACACCAAGCTTAAGGCCCCTACGCACGGCGTCCTCAACAGTAAGGTGCCTCGGAGTCTGAATGAGAACCACATCGCCACACCTGTCCAGAGCGCTCCTGACACTGCTCCAGAGGTCGGCATGAGTCCGAATTTGCTCCTGGAGGCCATCCTGGATTCGAGCGAAACCTCGGGCAACATAGGCCGAGTCCGCGACATACCCCAGCCTGGCTTGCTCAAGAGCCTCTTCGAGGAAGGCCAGCAGCGCCCGCAATTCCTCACGATTGACAGACTACTTGCCAAAGATCCTTCCCCCTGTACATACTGCATGTCCGGATCAGACAGTTGGGGGGGCAGGGTTAAAACATCATGGCCAAGGGAGGGGGAGGAGGAGGAGGAGGAGGAGGAGGAGGAGGAGGAGGAGGAGGAGGAGGAGGAGGAGGAGGAGGAGGAGGAGGAGGAGGAGGAGGAGGAGGAAGGGAGGAGGAGGAGGAGGAGAATGAGGAGGAGGAGGAGGAGGAGGAGGAGGAGGAGGACGGGCGGCATGCGCGGTCGCAGGCGCACGGTGCGGAGTCCCCTTGTCGGGCACGTTGGGGGGCTGCGCGACGCGGCGCGCAGCCCGCCCTGCGAAGCCCGCCAGGCGGCTCAGAGGCTGGCACCAGAGCACCAGCATGGGCGGCTGCACCCACCGACGCAATGTGATCCCTATTCTGTAGCCGAACGAATACCACCAGCACCACAAAATCTGGCACCATCTCCCCCTTGGTGTAGACACCCCGCTGTGTTCGTGCTGGTGCCACTGTCCAGGCTCCAAGTCGGCGGTGGACAAACCTCCCTTTAGTAAACCTCCCCTTTGTGAAAAAGACCTAGGGCCGAAATCGACGGACCTGGACCCGCAGAAATGACGGCCGCGACGCCCTCTCGCGAACCGAAAACGGCCAATTCCTTAATCGACGTGTCAGGGTAGGTAGGAGGTCTGTCCACCTCCGACCAAGACTGTTGTTGGCTGAACATCGTTTATCCGAGCCCTATTCCCAACGGCGTGGCCTGGGCCGCAATAGCCGATTTACTCCCCCTATGTCGCCAACTGGGGTGCTAAGATCGTCTGGCTCGGGATGGGGATGGGGATGGGGATAGGGGTCGGTTAAACGATAATTGCTGACTGGCGCGCCCTCACTTGTTCTGGCCCCAGTTTCCTGCCGCCTGCTGGGCCTCCTCGAGAGCCTTCCAGGGGCACCCGAACACTCGAATGGCCCCGGGCGCTTCCAGGGCAACAGTTTTGCTGCCTGCCCGAGGCAGGAAGACCCTTGGCGCCGACGCAGCATGACCATGCTGGAATGCCCTGGCCCCTCCCCAGAGCCCCAGCGGAAGACGAAGCCGGCTCGAAGATTAAATCGGGTGAGGATAAATCGAGAATCTCTCAAATATGGCGGCTTTGGAGAATGCTTCGGGCGCCGTGGCCTTTCTCAGAGAATTCCGGAACGCTCTGGAACGGATTTGTCCTCGTCCTAGCCCAGTCCGGCCCAGCCCACCACGTATCGACCCAACTCGAGAGATCGCGCGGCCACACTGCTTCGCACGAGATCTGCCCACGGGGTCATGGATGTTTTTTGTGCGACCGTTGGGTGTCGACCCAGAGGGCAAAGGGAAGACTGCGCTTTGCACTGTGCTTGACAGAGGCTGCCCCGCGACGAAAGCACCACCATGGTACCATCACCCTGGGGCTCGCAGGCTGGCGTCTGCTGTTCCACCAATGCCCCACTGGCGGGGAAGCTTCCAATGTGCACCCCAAGAAGCCCTCCATCAATATGCAAAGGCACCTAAACCACCATGCCTGGCCCTGGCCGGGCATGGTAGTGGTGAAAATGGGCATCCTGCGGACCTTCAGCTGCCAGCATGCAGAGCCCTCCAACAAGGGATGATCCAGGATGGCCTCAGGAGCCGCTCAAAGACCTCCACAACGGCTCCTGAAGACGAAGCCCCCGCAGCCCTGATACGTGATACCCCAACGATGGCTCGGGAAAACCCTCCAAAAAACGGGCATCCTCGGCGACGCTGTGTCGGCCAGGCCCTTAGCCGCTCGGTCCTTCGTTGGCTACACAGGGACATGAGTGCTGTGACGTCGCCCAACACGGCAACCATGAATTCCTGACATGTGGCGCTCGCAGATACAACGTGCATCATGGTGTCACGGGCTCTGGCTCACTACACTGTCAAAACAGGTGCATGGCTGATGTCCGACTGAAGGATTGTCGGGGAGAGCGGACTGGAAATAGTAGTTGTACGGCAAGCCTTGCATGAGCATGCGTAAGCAGGCAATACTTACATGTAAGCGCTGATTATCCATAGCAGCACCTAGACACCATGTACCAGCCACTGGGTGAAGATAAACATTTGCGGGGGAATGGCAAACCGATGTGCAGTTCGGTTAGCATAGATAATTGCGGTAGGATTACACTGGCATTTGGAACTGTATTTGAATGTCGGTGTATATATCGATGGTACATCGTTTTGCACATAAGTGTACATTACAAACTTTGAGTTTCGAATCGGTCCATATCTGCTACAGATGGATGTGCACGTCGACGTGCGCTTAGATCTCAATTTGATGCGGAATTGCCCATGCAAATGCGATTGTAAATCGATAGGGTACTTGATGTGCACCTCGAAGTACTGGTCCATAATCCAACTGTAATTGAACTTGCTGTTCGATACGCATTCCAATTACGGCAACATGAAGATGGGCAAACATGTCGATTTGCAACTCCCACGGGGCAACCCGCAACCGCGGGAAAACGTATGAGACATACACATGGAAATGGACGGGACACAGTTGGGACAAACCACAGAAGAACTACGGGACAAACCACAGGTCAACCAACTGGGTGATCCACGGGACAACCAAAATACAACCCGCAAGACATCCCACAGGGAAAGCGGGACAATCCTTGGGACACCCCACAAGACAACCAACGAACCAACCATGGGACAGCCCACGGGAGAACCGTGGCACAACCACGAGACAATCGAAGGACAACTACGACGAGGAACTGCGCAACCGGAGAAGAAAGGTGCTGCACGGCGTGGCCCTGGCTACGCCGGCACATCGTCGCTATACTGCAGCGCCGCCTCGCGCGCACGCGCGACACGAGCCAAAACCGAAACCCGATTTCCTAGTTGGAATCACTTTGTCCTCAAACCCCGAACCTCCGATGCGTGCGTGGGCCGGGATGCACGAGCACTGTGTGGGCCTGCGCGGCGCGATGCTTGCAACTGCGCGCAAACAATCACACACCTACACACTCGGTTCCGCCGCAGCGCGGCAAACGCAATCCGCACGCGCGCTCTGGTGTCCCCCCTACGCACGGCGTACTAATTGTCCGGCGGCACAGGGCGGAGGAAGGCCGCGGAAGGCGGCCGGGGCGGGGGAGGAAGACACCGCACGAAGAGCATCGGCAGGAGTGGCTGGGGCGGCCTGCCATTGCTGAGGCGACCTGGCAGTGGACATGGAGCTGCATCGCCCCCACACCTAGGGGATGAGGCAAAGTCTGCAGGCGCTGAAAGCATAGACCAAGTAAAAACACACACTTGCCCCTCTCATTGGCAAATATTCGGTCGGCCGCACGCCCACATGTGGGCACGCACGGGGCGGACTCGACCGACTGAAATTAACCCGTGGATCTCCTGACCCGGGCCAATCCAAACCAAGGTCAGTCAGGCTTTTCAGGATCCTACAGTATCCTGCAGGATCCTGCACGCACGCCAGGGTCAATGCACCTCTGGCTCTGCAGGATCCTGCAACATCCCATGCTGCAGCTGACCCTCGTTTGCATTGACCCCCGTCCCTTGAGCCCCGAAAGATGCACGTCGGCTGGATCCCGGGCCTGGAACCAGTCGGAGTCCTGCTGGATCGGGGCGCCTCCCCTCCCGACGCCCTCCGCGAGCGCCCAAAAGTGCGGGACGCACCGGCCCAGGCGAAGGGTGCTACGCGAGGCTTCCACCCCGGGCCCGCGCTGCAGGAAAGCGAGAGCGGGGAGCGGAGAGGGTTGCCCGCCCTTTCCTCCTCCTCCTCCTCCTCCTCCTCCTCCTCCTCCTCCTCCTCCTCCTCCTCCTCCTCCTCCTCCTCCTCCTTTCCTGGACACCAGATCTGGAAATCCGCTGCTGTTCCGGCCAGCGCCCAGATGCATGCGCAGACCTCTCGCAGCAGGATTCTCGGCGGGCAGAGGACGGCACAGACAGAGCCTGGATGCCCAACTGTGGCGCCACCTGCGATGCTCAACTGCGGCGTCAGTCGCATTACGAGCAAATGGAACTTCTGGTCTAAAGAATGCAAATGTAAAAATACCACCTTGCCAACCAGAAGCGACACATTTAACCTCGGATCCAAGGTAACAAGGTAACACGACATCAGTGGGCCCTGGTGGAAAGGGGTCCTGGATCCAAGGGCTTCCCTGAGGCAATCGTTTCACTTCTCATCCTGCATATATGGGCTGTCAAGCCGTAGCCTCGGAAAGCAAACCACGTGCCAAAAGAGGGCCAACCACAGATGGGACACGTGTTATTCGTGCTGGCCAAGGCGAGGGGGAGACACGCAAAGGTCCAGTTTTCCGTCGCGCTCAGACCCGAGCAGCGACATAAATGACAGTCCCACAACAGTCGCGCAAAAGCCAGGGCCACGAAAGTGCATGCGACAGTACACCTTCATCATCCAACTTGAGGCGCGGACAAGGGGGAATATGTCCGACGTGCCCGCCGCGTATAGACCGCGACATGCTCAAGTCCGCTACGACCGCGGGCCCGCTAACCCAAATTGCGTATCATGTATACGTGATCGCTGCGCCATGACGAAGACACAACAATGTCTCTGGCAGCAGGGGGGCAGTGCACTTGTTCTCTCCCACTTCGCCTTAGGATCAAGGCGGGCGCGCGTGAGCCGTGCGCTCCTCTTTGCAAATGTTTACAAAGACTCGTCGAGGGCCAGCCGGGAGAGTAATAACATCGGTTTCGGGGCAAGGAACTTCCACCTGTTTGACATGTGCAAGAACAAGGTGGGACACGATCAACGAAAACGGCTTCCAATATATATATATATGTATGTGTGTATATATGTATGTATGTATGTATGTATATATATATATATTGAAAAGAAGCTCTTATGTATGTTACTGATGTACGTTATCGGTGCCTCTTCCCGATGTCTGGTCTTGACATATGACCTTGACGCCCACTCTTCATTGTTCCGTGTGTCGGATCGTTGTATTTTCTGGTGCATATGAGCGGCGTCTGGTCAGAGCGTCTGTCATCGTTGTGTAGTAGATATATGTGTGTATGCGGCAAGTGGCTGTTCCTGATGTCTACTGTGGGATCGTGTGGGTGTCAGTTCCTGATGTATGATACTGGTATCAGAATTCAAGTGTGACGCTGGCACATGACAATGATGTGTTGCGGGTGTCTGGTTTTACTGTGCATGTTCTTCGTGTCTCTCCTTCGTGTCTGCTCGTTGTTACTTTCCTACGTACCCTGGACTGATGTGTGCATCCGGTGTCTGTTATTGACGCATGTGTTGGGCGTATGTGTTTGCTGTATGTCTGCTAGTATTGTCTGTTCGGTGTGTACGTGCGTGGTGCCTGGGACTCATGTATTGAATTCATGTAGGTTGCTGGTGTGCGTTGTTGGTGTATGTATTCAGCGTACGTTCTTGATGCCTGCCATTGGCGTGCACAATTGGCGTATGTTCGTGCTGTCATTTCCCAGCGCATGGTGTTGGTGCAAGTTCTACGTGCACGCTCCTCACGACCCTTCGAAATGCCTGTGAACGCCGTGACGTCGTGACGCCTGGACGGCGTCACGTCTCACGCCTGCTCTCTGCGATTGTTCGTAATCTCGGCGTTGGCCTCTCGGGAATTTCCGAGGCCTGGCGGCCGCGGTACGCAAGGCGGGCGAGGCAGGACGCCCAAGGACCACGCGGACTTCTGGGGCCCGCGGTACGCCGGGCGGGGTACCAGGGAACACCCTGGACTGCGTATTGGAGCCTGGCGGGCGCGGCACAGTCGACCCGAATCATAAGCATGCGCGGTAAGTTTGCAAGGACCTTGAACGCCCAGCTTGAAGCCGTTCGAGCGGGGCGCGGCCCACGAGAGTTGCCAAGGGTGGGCCGAGGAGGCAAGGATGCAAGGGCACCCCTCAAATGGGAAGGCTGCCCGTCCTCACCATGCGGGTTCACAGTACTGTGGCGACCGCCGCGGTACAGTCGGGGCGTTGACCTAAGGAACCCTAAATAAGGAACGAGGCCCCTTTTTTCCATAAGTTAAACTTCGATTTCCGAACGAAAACATAAGGAATACCTGAGGCAAGCTGTGAAGCACTTCAGAAACGCGGAGCCCCTCCCCAACCAAAAGGGTTCCTTCTTCAGGGCCCTGACTGTATGCAGGGTGGGTGATGCTGCACGGGTGCCCGGGGGCCCAGGGCTCGCCCGGGCTATGTGGGCCTGGCGGTCGCGGTGTGCAGGGCGGGCGGCCCGCGAGGCGCGTCGGAGACCAGTTCCTTCAGGCGCAGGCTATGCGCTGCCACTTGCTCGTGCGACGCAGGCTGCGTGGTGCAGGCTGTGCGGTGCAAGCGCTGAGGGCACCCACGAGGCGTCCAGTGCAAGCGGATCCAGAAGTCTGGCCTGGGCTGGGGCGAGACCGCCGTTCCGAAAACGACGGAGGCAGGGCCCCGTTCCGGAACTCCGGCCCACGCACCACGTGAGCACCAGACATGGCAAGACCAGAGATGTCCCGACGGAGGAGGAGGAGGAGGAGGAGGAGAAGGGGAAGGAGGAGGAGGAGGAGGAGGAGGAGGGAGGAGGAGGAGGAGGAGAAGGAGGAGGAGGAGGAAGACGAGGAGGAGGGGCGCCCGCCCGACCAGAGATGTTCCGACGTGGATAAGCACGTGACATCCCGCGCGTGGACAGGGCAGTGCGCTGGAGGGGCGTTGGCACCGCTGGGCGTCGCCAGGAGAGAACAAGGAGAGAGTGCAGTCGCCGTGCTACCACGAGGAGCAGAGAGTGAGGAACAGATGTGCTTCTCTGGCCACGTCGCGCCTCGGCCACGAGTGGGGGCCCCGACCCGAACCTAGGAGGCGGCCCTGGACCCCGAGCCCCTCCTGAGCCCAAGCTGGTCCTCACTGCAGCGCCTTGACCGTAGCACAGTCGCACCGAGGCCAGCAGAGCATTCTTCAAGAACGCGCGACCCCCTCCGTCGGCCAAAACAAACAGAACATCCAAGGCGACCCTTCCCAGGATGCACAGGAGCATCCGACAAGCAAGAAGAACATCAGGGTACCCTCCCCGAACCGACCGCTGTCTTACACCGCGGTCCGACTCTTCTGCGAGCACCTGCCGAGGAGGAGCCTGGGGCTGCAGCGGCGGGGGCAGCACAGCGCATCGCCATGCCCCCCCCCTCCACAAGGGGCGCCGAAGGGAGGCGCCGCGGCTGGGCACTGCCAGGGGGAGGCGAGGCGAGCAGCAGTGTGAGCAACTGCCAGGGAGGAAGCCGGGCAACAGGCGGAAGCAGCAGTGCCCCCCGCCCCCCCCCCCCCCCCCTGCGGGACGAAGAGAGTGGCACCGTGAGCAGCTGCCAGGGAGGAGGCTGGGCCACCGCGGCGGAGGCAGCAGTGCGCCCCCTTCCCCCCGCCTGGGGCGCCAGGGGGTGGCGCGCCGAAGTGCGCGCCCATCCCCCCCATCAGCGAGGGCGGCGGGGGCATGTTCGGCGGCTCGGGCGCGGACCTGCCCCCCCCCGCTCGTGGCAAGCTGGAGGAGGTGGGTGTAGGGAGGGCTCCTCCGGCTGCCCCTCCGGCTGCCCCCTCCCCTTTCCCCAGCAGCATCCCCCCCTCCAGTCACGACGACAACAGAGAGGAGGAGGAGGAGGAGGAGGAGGAGGAGGAGGAGGAGGAGGAAGAGGAGGAGGAGGAGGAGGACGAGGACGAGGACGAGGAGGACGAGGGGGAGGACGACCACGACGACAAGGAGGAAGAGAACCGCGACGACCACGACGACACGGAGGACGACCACGACGACAAGGAGGACGACCACCACGACAACAAGGAACGAGAAAGGTAGGAGCACATGTGAATTAACGAGAACGTGAGGAGAAGGACGAATAGGAGGAGCAGGAGGAGGAGGAGGAGGAGAGAATGCGTCACCTTCGGCATGGGTCGAAGGACTGTCTCCCTCGGAGGTGTGCCGAGCTCAGGCCAATCATGGCAGAGGCTGTCCAAGCCTCAGCAACGGACGACGTCAAGACTGCACAGAGTCTGGCCAACAAATGTAGATACGCCGGCTGTACCTAAACTCCGCCAACAAAGATCTGTGGACCTGCCCTGAGAAGGGGTACAAGTCCGACCGCTTCAGAAGTTCCAGGCTTAACATTTCAGTGTGAGCAGCCTTGGGAGTAATACTGAGTCTGCCGACAACTCCCAAGGGATCCCCGCTCAAATAGCACTACAACATAAATATAGATTGATGCATGTGTTTTGAATCTAACACTAGTTGTATTAGGAACCGTGACAGAGACGAACATAGAGTGGTGCTCACAGCAGTACCAACCACAGCAGTAGCGAGCTCTCACTACAAACGTTGTTCAGGCATGATCCTCGCTGACCAAATTGCTGCTGCAATACACAGTGAAAACGTATACCAAGGACGCGTGGCAAGAACGCAAGACCCGTGGAGGCTGAAGTTGGGTTTTTTGGGGCGGCGGCGACCCGTGAAAACGGCAAAGGACGGGCCACAGAGGCAAGGACTCACGGGCATCCTAGATGAAGGCGCGCGTCCTTACTAGGCGCGTTGACTGTATGACACTGCTTCCGCTCTCAAGCCAGAAGGGCCCCAAGACCTCCAGGACCCTGGCACATCCATGGGGGACATCCGTGGACCAGAGGCGGCGGGTGCCAGCCTCACTCTTGAGGCTGCGCTGCGGCGGGGGGCAGCTTTGCTATTCTAAGGCTGTAGAGACGTGCTCAGACCTGCCATCTATAGTAGACTCTGCCTGAGATCCGCCAACTCATCCAAAGCCTTGAAACAGACAAAGGCAAGACCTCGAACCGAATGCCACGTCTTCCACACCCTCCACCCTTGCGACCAACCTAGAAGCACTGGAGGTCATGCATGTTCGAGTTCTCAGCTGAAGAAGCCTTGACAAGCTGATTGTGGCATGCGTTTTCAATAATATGTCGAGCCTCGAAGATGAGACTGGCGATGACATTGACCCGTTGGACCCCGCACTTGTGCCCTTCCTGTTCCCCTTGTATCCGTATCGGGACCCTAGGCCAACGCGGGGGAACCCGCCAGCCATACATAGAGGCTGATCCCTCTCCGTCCTCCGTCCTCCTCTTGCCCCTCCTCATTGCTGTGTGTGATCATCCACGTGCATGGTCTGGGACACTGGAACCCTTTGGCGTCGCCATGGTCGTTGGCAGCGAGAGAAGGGGAAGGATGAGGAGACTTTCGGGGATTCGGGGGTCCAGCGCGTTTCTGGGGGGTCCCACTGGCGGAGTGGAAGAGGAGGAAGTGGAGAGGGAGGGAGATAAGCAGAAAGAGGACAAGAAAGAGGATGAATAGGACAACCAGGAGAAGGAGCAAACTCATCACGAAGACGACGAAAAAACGGCAACCCCCTCCGCCGTGCGAGGCGAGGATTTATGCAACACCACAGCCTGGGGGATCTATCTTCGGGGACCATGGCACGCAGCGGATATGGATACGGATGGCCCCCCTGGGGGCAAAATACGCAGCACCCCGCCATTGCGGATAAGAGTGACGGGGCTGGCGCGGGTTGGGTCGCGGATGCTTCGCGGGGTGGGCCGCAGGGTGGGTCGCTGGTCGGTCGCGGGGACGGCGACGACCACCACCACGACGACCACGGCGACGACGACGACAACGACGACCACGACGACCACGACGACCACAACACCCAACAGCACACTTGTAACACACGAGCAGAATGCGTGCCACCTGATCCCACTTCACCCAAGCATCCGGGGGTGGTGCAAGACTGCGCGGCCCCCTCGCTCTGAGATTAACATCCACGTCCGCCGCACTCTGGGTCATCAAGACGTCGCTCCCCCAGGCGGCGGATCTGGACCTTCCAGACCCTGGACGCCGCCCCACGTCTGGGCTTACGTCGGGCGTGTCAGAGGGATTGTCGACGAAAAATAAAAATACCCCCAAAATAGTCCCAAATGGTCAAACATACTCAAACATTACTCCCCAGATTGTTTTTTGACTCTTTTTGAATCTTCCCCCTGTAGAGGGACAGGCCCAACATAAAAGTCTCGGCGCCGCCGAAGCACGGGCCGCACGCCCTCCCCCCGCGACGGAGGCCGCGGCGGCGGCTGGGGCTGGCTGCCGGGGCGCTCCCGCGGCTGCTCGCCGCCGGCTGCTGCGGCGCCGCGCTCCGGCTGCCCTGGCGCCCCCCCCGCGCGGCCGCGACGCGTCGACGACGAGCACCGCCGCGGCGACCACGCTGCCGCACGACGACGGCGACGACAGCGACCACCGCCGCGACGGCGGCAGCGGCGGCGCAGGGCGACGACGACCGGCGCCCAGCACCGCTGCGACGACGGCGGCGCGCGACGGCGACGACGGCGACGGCGGCGCGCGACGAGGACGACGGCGACGCCGCCGCCGACGACGACGACGGCGACGGCGACCTCGCCGACACCATGGCGGTGCACGACGCCGACAACCACGACGACGACGGCGGCGGGCGGTCCGAAAATGGCCTGGTGCCCAGAGCGGCCCCAGAGGTCGAGCTGCCGCTCCCCCGGCCGCCGTCGCGGCCGCCGCGGGGCTGGCGGTGGTAAAGCATCCCCAGACCGCCATGCTTCGCGAGAAACGGGCGAGGAACTTCGTCGGGATCCCAGATCGGTGCGCCGGGCGGCGACCTCGAACCCTTAGAAGGCCTCAGCGCACGGTGCGTCACCGCACGTTTTTGGGGGCACTTGGAGGCCGCAGCCGCCTGAGACACCCACGGATAAAGACCCGGGTCCAGAACCGCGCGCTCACACCGAACTGTCGCTGACCCACCCGACACTGGTCCCCACACCGCTTCGGGACTCCCGGACTTCGGCGCCCGGGGCCCGTCTCCAGAAGATCCCTGGGACCGACTCGAAGGATTGCAAAAAAAACCCAGCAGTTTTTTGGCAATCCTTGGGTTTTTGCAAAAAGGCGTGGTGAATTACCAGGAATCCTGCCCGGGGCGGAATTCTCAGGGGGAGCTCCGCCAACGGACCCACGAGTCAGCCAGGACTCTCGCGCAACCCGAGAGAACTGCGGCCCGTGGGTCGAGATATGCTCCTTGCTTCGCTGCTCCCATGCGGGCGACGGCGAGTGACCGGTCTAACGCATATTTGAAGGGGCCCCAGGACACACAAATGAATACACACTAATAAAAATAGCCCCAATATTTTCACATATTTTCTGTGTTTTTGTCTTCCCCCCCACTTCCCATATTTTCCCATATTTTCTTGGGAATCGACGATTAATTGTGTCTGTGTGTGTTTTTTCCCCTCCTGGATATTGGCCTACTGACCTTACGCGGTGGCTTGCGCAGGCCGCCAGCGCGGCACGCTAGATGGAAAAAAGACGCTGCTTCCGCGCGACCCCGCGCGGACAGCTTGCACGATGTCGACCCCGTTTGTTTTGCGTTTCGCAGGTGGGATGGTCAGAGTCCTGGGCAACAAATGTCCTTGGGTGCCGGCATCCGAACACTGCCCCAACCATCCATCGATTCTCCTGAATCGATTGGGGGCGGGCGTAGGGTTCGCATTTCGACACGTGTTCGACGAATTCTGAACCCCAACCTCAGCCGCCCATCGAATTGCCTAAACCGTTGATCGGCTAGAATAAGGATAACAGTTTGCCGCCGAGTCCTGGCCTTAGGGGGGGCCCTCAGATGGGGAAACCAAAAGGTACTGATACCGCTAGTTCCCGGACCTCTCCCGGGTTGCGTCCTGGCCAGAATGTGGAAGCGAATCCAGCGGTGGCGACGAGGGCCTCCCAGGGGACCCAAGAAAGCGAGAACGAGATGAGAGTAGCGATATAGGTACCTCCTCCTCTGATGAGAAGCGGGGCCCTGGGATGGGGGCGGCTGCTGCAAGGGGGGCCCAGCCGGGGAGAGACTGCGGCAACGGAAATGCGTGAATGTGTACATCTATATATATATATATATATATATATTTATATTTATATTTTTATATACATATATGTGTGTGGGCAGCCAACCACTGGCGGCCGGGAGAAGATGTGACCCATTCGTCGGCTGCGAAAACGCCAATTGTCGTCGTCGATCCTCTGTCGGAATTCGTCGTTTGTCGCCGTCGTCGTCGTCGTCGCCAACATCTTCGACAACGTCTGGCGCCCAGCAGAACCAGTTACCCCCAACGTCGGCCCCAACTGTGTCAATGGTCATCGTCGGTCTTCCGTCGACATTCGTCGTTCGTCGTCGTATTCGTCGCCAGAATGTTCGACCGTGTTTAGCGCCCAGAAGAAACTGTTACCCCAACGTCGGCCCCAAAAACGTCAAGTGTCGTCGTCGATATTCCGTCGACATTCCTCGTTCGTCGACGTCGTCCTCGTCGTCATCCCCCTTCAGGCTCGGCGGCACCGGCCGCAAGGCCTTCCCAACAACAAAGACATCCACATCAACGGCGCGGGCAAACGTCTCGGAACACGCCATTGTTATGAACAAGCAAGAGCCCCCCTATGCTAAAGCAAATTTGGGCAACACAGGGCGGGTAGAGTTTCCGGATGTGGGTCGGCTCGTTCTGGCTTCCCTCGGAGGCGCGTCGAGGATGCAAGCGAGAGGGGGCCAGCCTCCTCAGAAGGCCAGCGGGTCTTCGGAGAGGTGAAGAGAGCTCCCCACAAGACCCGAGGCCTTGTGAGCCTGGAAAGTTCCCCACCCGTTCCTCCTCCTCCTCCTCCTCCTCCTCCTCCTCCTCCTCCTCCTCACTCAAGCGCGGTTTGGGCTCGAACCATTTTGGTGAGCCCGTCCCCTGTGCCTGCACGGGGTGCTTGGGGCACTCCCTCTCGGGCTCTCCACTCAGCCGCCCCAGAGGACGACGAAAACAGGGGAATCCAAGTTTTCTTCCCATGACGAGCTATGGGCATATTTGGTCTCGTTGCAGTTGCGGACGCGCGGAGTGGAACACCACGCTTCTCCCCATCAGTAAGCAATGCCCGTCTTGCCATCGTCAGGTGAAGTTGCACACGCCGAAATACGATCAGGGGTCGCAGGAGGACAGCACAGCAGGTAGCAAGGGCGGCAAGGGCCAGGACTTCTCGCGCCAGCCCGTCCCACAGGATGAGCTGTCCCTCCTGCGTCTCGCCATCAAGAGCACGGAGGACCAAACGCTGAAGGCTTCCGTGCAAGCGCGCTAAGCGCTGCCGGACCCTCAGCAGCCGTCTCCGTCGGTCACCACCAACGCGGCCCACGCGGCGGCGGAGGCGGTGCGCTGCGCGGTAAGCGCTTGGAAGGATGCCGACCACAAGCACGCCCAGGCTGTTGTGAACGTGGTCAGGATCCAACAGGCGCTCGCCGTGGCGAAGGAGAAGGAAGCTGCCGCGGGATTGCAGCTGGCGCAAACGGCTCGCGCCAAGACCCAGGCGACGGCGGTGCTCGCGGCGGCCGAGGGCCTAGGGCCAAGCGCGCCCGCTGCTGGGCCAGCGCCGTCGGAAGCAGCCCGCTTCGAGTTGCGGTGGGACACTAGCATCTTCGAGGGGCTCGACACGCTGGAGTGCGAGGAGGCCGATCGCACGGACTTGTAGAAGCTGCGGGAGGATCTCGCAAAGCTGCAGAGTCTTCTCGGTCAGAAGGGGACCGAGGTGAACGCGGTCCTCTCGAAGGCGGCGGCGGTGCGCGCCGCAGTAGACACTAGGCTCGGGAAGAAGCGCAAGGTCGAGGGAGCTGACGCAGCGGCGGACGCCTCGCGGGGCGCGGCGGCTTCGGCGGCGACGCCCGAGGCAGCAGGCCAGCCGCCGGCAGCGCCCCAGACCAGCGCGCCCCCGCGGCGACCCCAGCAGCCCCCGCTGGCGGGGATCCCGCGGCCCAGGTGCCCGTCGGGGGGGACCCCGACGACGACCCGTCGTTGCGCGAGGCGGCCGCGAAGTTGACGGAGGCGAAGCGGTTGGCGCAGGCGCAGCTGCTGGAGGAGCAGAAGCAGAACGCCACCATGACGTTCGGCAAGGGCAAGGGCGCAGCGGCCCCCGCCGAGGGCAAGGGTAAGCCCGCGGCGCCTAAGGCCCAGCAGTCGTGACTAGGTTCCGCGGGGGCCGACCGAGGGCCGCAGGGCGCGCCGTTCGACGCGCTGCTGGAGGAGCCCTCGCTCGCGGACGGCGCGCAGGAGGACACGCTGCAGGTGCCGCCGGGCTCGGACGCGAAGACATCCACTTGGCAGCACCTTGTTTCTAGCCGACGCGACTCCCTGGGGGCTGTGGAAACTCATGTCAGCGATGGGGATCTCCGCGCATGGGAAATGAATGCCCGAGCGGCCACACGTCGTTTACTTGGTAACTGTGTACGTGCGCGTGACAAGCGAGTGGCCAAGTCACAGCAGGCGAGGGCCAACGAGGGCGGGGAGTGGATCCTCGCGAAGGGCCATCTTCAACTTCAGTCTCTCCTTGGAGCTGCTGCCCGTCGACCGCTGGCGACGCCAGGTCACAGCCAGTTGGGCGGCTTCACGGCGGCAGTGCTCCACTTGCAGTGCTACTCGATCGTGGCCATAGTCTTCTACGCCCACCCGTCCATCGGACTCAGTGGGCCCAACTTGGGGCGATATCATCGATTGGGGTCGATGCTCAACTCCATCAGGCTGCCGTGGTTCGTTGTGGGGGATTTCCACGTCACGGCAGATGTCCTCCAACGATCTAGTTTCCTCTCTCGACTGCTCGGACGGCCAGTCATCAAGACCGCCCCAGTCGAGGCCACTTGCAACCTGGGTTCTAAGGATCAGTAGCACATCGACTACGTCCTGGGCTCGGAGATTGCAGCCTCGTGCATCGTGGAGTGTTGCCCGAGGTTCGGGTACCTTGGCGGCCGTGCATCGGGCTCGCGGTCCGCCTCCGCCGCAGCGCTGCGCAGCTGGTGGCGCGATGCCTGTCTCTGCCGCGGCGGTTGCCGCAGATGGCTTGGCCTCGCGCGGCGCCGACGGCGGGCTCTAAGTCCGCGCCGGCGAAGGGGCATGCGGCGGAGAGGCGGCAGCGGCGGGCAGAGTCGAGGAAAAACGCTTATGAGATGTTCTTTGGGGATCTGCATCAGGAGGAGCAGAAAGAACGTGACGATGCCAGTGGTGAGTCTGAGGTCGAAGTTCTTCTAGAGTCTGTGCCCGAGGATCCCCTTGGCGATTTTGAAGCCCAAGACCCCGACCCTGGCATCCCTGGCATCGAGAGCTACGAATCCGGGGAGGACCCCTGGCCTCATGAAATATGTTTCACCTGTTGTAGGTCTGGTCAAGGAGCGCGCCCTGACGTTGTTGGCGCTGTTTCGGAGGAATCTCCAGCCGAGGCGACGGGCTTTTCTCCGCAGCCCCCTGCATCCGATGAGGCGCACCCCGCCCCGACATCTTAAGGCCGCAATGAACCCGCCCCGACTCCTACTCCTGTCCCTCCTCCTCCGCCCCCTCCTGCTCCCTCCTCCTCCATTGAGAATTCGGTAGCCTTTGGTGTTTCTGGTGAGCTCTGGTCTCGATGCCGACAGGAAGTGGGGTCCATCCCAGCTGCGGAATGCCCACCGTCAGAGTCTTTCTTGCGGTCCGTAGCCTATTCGCTCAATAGTGGCTCCACTCTCTGTGCGATATCTTCGTAATATGCTTCATGGGTTCGGGCGGTGGAAGCCACCGTCCTTCGTCGTCATGGCATGCCTGCTGTCCACGGAACCTCCCGCGCTAATGCTGTCACGCTGCATGAGGATACAGTTCGCCTTCAGGAGCGCCAGCGCGCAACTCCCGAGCGGGGCCTCATCGCGAGCTGGCGGCATAGGCTGGCTGCAGTTCTTGCTGGGCTCACGCGTCACGTGGGCTGTGGGTTCGGTCACAAGCAGAGGAGGCATCCACTGGAGGCGCTCGGCAGCCACCTCGACGAGCAGCCTGAGCGCGCTCATGCAGTGCTGCGCTCGGCATGGGAACAGCCGCGGCGACGGTGGCAGGCGCTGTTCCAGGGACTTCGAGGGCTTCCAGTTCAGCAGGCGGAGGACGGGCAGAAGCGCAAGGCTCAAGACGCCGATCGCTCGCTCTCCGACCTGCAGATTCGCTTCGCGGTGCTTGCCCAGGCTTCGCAGCGCATGGCAGAACGTTGTCAGCTGCGAGCGGTTACACAGTCCATGAGAGAGTTCGGCGACTGGATGGAGACACCCGTTGCTTTGGGGGCGTTTCACAAGAACCTACGCCAGGACCCCCGAGTTCAGCCAGAATTCGAATGTGAGTCAGGCGCTATTTCGTTTCATCCTCGAGATGTGGTGGATGCGAAGGCCAGCAAGTGGAGGGATCTGTGGGCGCCTTCGCGCGAGGCGGTTGAGCAGGTCCAGACTGCGTTCTGGCAGGCTTGTGCGCGCGCCGATGTTGAGCAGCTGTCGGAGATCACTCCCCGGGCTATTCGTGATGCGGCCCATCGCATGAAGTCCGACACGGGGCTTGGAGTGGATCGGATGAGCCCTGTCGACTTCGAGCGCCTCCCACCAGCAGCGCTCGAGGAGCTCGCGAATATTTGCACCATCGTGGAGGCGGAGGTAACCTGGCCGCATCAGGTCATGACTGTCTCGGGACGCCTGCTGCCCAAGAAAACAGCAGGCGATCGTATTATAAGGCTGCTTTCTCTTTTCGCTCAGCTGTGGTCGATAATTCGCGAGGATGAGGTTCGCAGTTGGTCCGATGCTAACGCCCCCTTCTGGGATGCAGCGGTCAAAGGCAACGCTGCTTTAAGAGAGGCCTTTGTCAGGGCGCTGCAGGAGGAGGTGGGCCATGAGCTGCAAATTTCTTCGGGCACAGGGCCTTTGAAGATCGACAGTTTCTATGATAACATCCGGTGGGAGTACCTACTTCCTGTAGGGTTGAGTCTTGGGTTTCCTGCTGTCATTCTTTGTCTGGAAGTGGCGCGGTGCATGGCGCCTCGGGCACTGGGCCAGTCTGCGTCTTGGGCCCTCCCAATAGAACCCACTCAATCGGTTGTTCAGGGTTTGAGGTCAGGGGCCAGGTTCGGCAGGATTATGACATACTACATTCTTCACAGGCTGTGCACAGCGCATCCACAGATGTCTAACAGACTCTGGATAGATGACTAGTCGTTGCGCGCGGTTGGGTCCCAGTCGAGCGCGCGCAGCCAGCTGGTAGACAGTATCAAGATGGCGCGCCAGGGGCTTGCTGCAGTCAAGTTGAGAGTTGCGGCAAAAAGTGTAGTGCTTTGCTCTCGGCATGCTGACGCAGTTCGTGTTGCGCGTGCTCTTCGTGTTGCAGGGCATACAGTTCGGGGGCAGCGCACTGCGGGCTATCTTGGAGTTG
This sequence comes from Prorocentrum cordatum, assembly GCA_963575745.1. Lineage (NCBI taxonomy): Eukaryota > Dinophyceae > Prorocentrales > Prorocentraceae > Prorocentrum > Prorocentrum cordatum. The sequence continues at coordinate 397,572 of CAUYUJ010017593.1, forward strand.
ATCCAGGATGCGGGCGCTGACATGCACGTGAGACGCGCAGGATGAGGTTTCGAAAATACGACGCCATGCGCGCGCAGGTCCGCAAGTTTGCGGCGACTGGGAGGTGCTACGCCACCACGTCCAAGCTCGAGTGGTCAGGCAGCTGGCGTCTACGGTTTCCAGGTCCACGGCGTGCTCGGGGTCTACCTCGCCACTTATAGGCGCAGGCTTGGAACGGCTCTGGCAGCCCCGTCGCGAGGCCGGTGCTTAACTAGTCTGCTTGCTTTGCGTGCTCCGCAAGGCCCAGCCTTGCGCCTGCCTGCGGAGTGCATTCGTATGTGGTTTCAGGTGTGGCAGACGGAACCTGACATCCGTCGTTGTGTTTCGCGGGCTTGGTCACTGACAATGGAACGTCTTCGGGAGGTCGAGCAATCGCAGCGCTCAAGGCACATCAGGGGACCCATGTCTGCTATCATCAGACTGTTGCTCGACAATCGGTGGTCGCCAGAGACGGCAATTTCGTGTTTTTGTTTTCCCCTTTGAGCAGCTCCCGAGGAAACTATCACCTGGCTGTTGGATGACGATGTCTGGACAGGTTTCGAGGATGTGGATGCTCCGCTGGATTTGATTGCAGACGTTCAGCAATCCATTTCTACTCGGCTGTGGCTGGATGCATCTCGCCATTTCTGTGGAGCAGGCATGGGGAAAAGGAGTTGACATGACTTCCATGCGAGCCCTGTGTCGACAATTCCCGGCCGTGCTTCTGGTGACGGTAGCTATTGGTGCTTCGTGGCCGAGGGTCCACCGAAATGAAGCCGCCAAGGGGGAGCACGTGTCCAGGTTGTGCCCTCGGTGTGGCGAAGCCGACGAGGATATGTTCCAACGGGCGTGGGGCCGCGCCAAGAATAGGTGGGTCAGCCGCCTATGCGCACTCTGATTCGCTTCCAGGCGCAGCCCACACTCAAGCCCATGCAGATAAAAGTTTTTGGCTGAGAGGACTGATCACTTCTGAAAGGGTGGCCGCTTCGCCACCACAGATGTCTGAAGCATGGGTTGCTGTGGGTACTCCACGGACCGAGCTTTCAATGGCGTCGTCCGGCCATGGTCTGCAGCAGCAACCCATTTATATGTGTGGTGATGCCAGTGGTGGAGCCGATTCCAGCAATAATGTGTTCAGGCGGGTTGGAATCGCAATTGTGCAGATATCTAATTTAATACTTTTCCGAGCGGGAGCTTCAGTCTGAGGGCCGTTGGCGGGAAAGAGCCAGACTGCCCCGCGGGGCGAGCTGAGGGCGCTGCTAGTTGCCGCGCAAACCACCTTTGGACGAGTCATTTACGTGATGGGCAACAATGGGGTGGCCGACGGAAGGGCGACCCAGCGATACCAGTTTCCCACAGGGCCAGACGCGGATTTGTGGTGGAAGCTGGGAGAAATATTTCGTATTCGCGACGCTGGTGATTTCAGTGTGCTGTTCATCAGCTCGCATTTCGGCGAGAAGGAGTTGGCTGCTTGCACTGCGCCGCCGTGGATGGTGCAGGGCAATACGGTGGCCGATCTTATGTCCAGGGCTGCCGCCGATAGGCACCGAGTTCCCGAGATCGAGCGTCATGCTTCTCGAGAGGTCGAGCAAAGGGCTTTCTTGGTACGTATAAGGCTCCTCCGTGCGACGATCGATGTGTCGGAGTGTGAAAAAAGATTGGCTGGTGAGGCTCGGAAACATAAGCGTGAGCGCCCTCAGCCCCCTCCCGTTCCTTCGGCTGCGTGTGTTTTCACAACTGCCCATTCGCTTGACGAAAAAGGCGCAAATGTCTCAGATGTTTCAGCTCCGCTACCATCGCTGCCGCCTGGTCTGTTCGCCCGTGTTTCGTCCCAACTAACTTTGATGATGTGATTTCTGGGCTTCCAGAAGGGGACACGCTGCAGATTGCGGGAGGGGAGGTCCATAGTAGTCATCGGATGCGTTTACACAAGGGGTTAAAGCTGTGGCGTTGTTGCCAATGTGGGAGTTACGCCAGTCACTGTTTAAGAGGCCTCGGATCCTTGCGTCTAGAGGCCGCGTAACCCAAGCGTGATGAGTATTTGGCCGACATAGCGGCAGGCCGTTGGCCTAAGGCCCAAGGCCGAGCCAAGCCAGTCAGTCACCGAACTCGTTTCGCGACGGTAGTCACTCACTCACTCCTCCTCCTCTTCCTCCTCCTCCTCCGCCTCCTCCTCCTCCTCCTCCTGATCCTCCTCTTCCTCCCTCCTCCTCCTCCTCCTCCTCCTTCTTTTCCTCCCCCCCCCATCTCTGCCTCACCCAAATTGGGCATGCCACCGAGATGCTCGCTCTGGCCTCCCAGGCCGAGCAAAGCAGCCCGCGGTGCGAAGCAGTCCTTACGCACGTTGGTGTCCGGTCCTCCAGAGCCCCTGCGCCATGGGACAAACGGAGCGACGTCTGGAGACGCAGGCAAAGCCACGCGGGGAGAAGGAACGTTCTGGCCAGCGCGCGTGCACAACTCACCGCATGCACAGACAAACGCTAAACTATCTTCGTAGCATCAAGCATGAATGACGAGGTCACCCTCTCGAGGCCAAGGGCGGGCACGTCACAACCGCTGCGTCGACAGCAGCCACGCAGATGCCTCTCTGGCAGGGGAAGTCGCAGCGTGCGAACGGTCGCGCCTGGAGGCACGCAGCGAAAGCCTCAGGCCGAAATCGCTGAGGTCCAATCAACGACGCAAAACAGCCTCCGCTGATCTACTTGTGCAGGCAACTGGGCACGGCCTTGGGATACGGTAGCTGAACTGCCTACGTGCGTATGCAGACCACGAGCGAAACATCATGTAAACGAGACATCCAGAAGAAACGCCCACGCACAAAAACGCAACCACGGATATCGCTGTCACATCCCACCTCCTGTCCGGGCCAAAAATTGCATATAGCTGCCCACAGATGCGCCAGACCCACCGGTAGGCCATACCCCGCTACGCCAGGCGTCGAGGGGAGTGGTCGAGGCGAAGGTTGGTCTGAAGCGTGCATTGAATTCATCTACGCAGCGTCGCTAGCGCAGTTCGTTACGCAGTGTCCTAAACGCAGTGACTTGTGTACGCAGTGATAGTTTACTGCATGCTTTTTTTACGCAGTGTTTGAAACGCGGTGCGGTCGACGCCACGTTTGTACACAATGTGCTGTTTTTTCACGCAAGTGTCTTGTCCGCAAGGTTGCTACGCAATGTGTCGCTACGAAGTGGTTGTAACGCAGTGACTTGTCACACAGTGTGTTTCACGCAGCGCGTTGTTTTACACAAGTTGTAAACACGGTGCTTTCAACGCAATGTATTTACGCAGCCATTCCAAACAACAAAGCAGTGTCGTTACGCAAGGTGTTTACACAGTGTTGTTACGCAGCGTTTTCAAGGCAATGAGATTTAACGCTGGGCTTGTTAACGTAGTGTATGTTACACAGTATGTTACGCATTGTGTTGTACTTCGTATTTGTTGGTCCACGCAATTGTTCTACGCAGGGTTGTTACGTAGTGGTTGTTTACACTGCATTTTCTACGCAATTTTTTTGTTACACCGTCTTTGTTGTTTTACGATGTGTCGTGTTTACGAATTGGTGTTTGTATGCAGTGGTTTAAACGTCCTGCTGGTTTGCACTCAATGTGTTTAGCGCAATGCTTGTTCACGCAAACGTGTGCTACGCAATGCTTGTACGCATTGTTGTCTGATCGGCGTGTGTTTTTCGGCGTGTGTTTAAGCAGCGTGTGTTCTACGCTGTGGGTGTTACGCAAGGTGTTTTACGCAGTGTTGTTGTTTTTACGCAGTGTCCGTTACACCATTGTTTTACGCGGTGTTTGTTTTACGCAGCCGTTTTTTACGCAGTGTTTTTCTTACACGCTGTGATGTCTAAGCACACTTTCGCGCATGATGTTTTACACTTTATGGTTGAGCAAGCGCCTTTCACTCATCGTTCATTGGAGGCGCGTGCAACAGCACTGCGCAGTAAACGCTGCCCTCAAGTGGGTGCCACGATGCGGGCCTGGCTTTCGGGTGGTTGCTGGCTTCTGGCTCCGGGTTTCGAATTGGTGGGTTTCGCGTTTCGGGCCAACTTCCGGGTTGCGATTTCGATTTCGATTTGTGTTGGCTCCGCCTTTCGGGCTTCGGTTTTCAATCTTCGGATGTTCGATGTTCTTGGTTCCGCGTTTCGAGCTGGCTTTCGGGTTCGGTTGTCTGGACTTTTCTGGCTTCGGGTGTCGGTTTGCGGGCTTCGCGCTTCGATGTTCCCTTTTGCAGCGCCTGGTACAGCGCCCAATAAAAAAAAGCCAAGCGCAGCAACTAGCACAGCGCCTAGTACAGCGCCCAGTACAGCGCCGAATCGAGCGGCACATCACGCAGAAAACACTGAGTAGAAAGCACTACGTGAAAAACGCTAAATATAATACGCTGCGTAGAGAACACTGCGTAGACACCGCTGCATAGAAAACAATACGTAGAAACCGCTACGTATAAAACACTACGTAGAAAGCACTGCGTACAAAGCACTTCGTACAAAAAAAACACACAAAAACAAACATGTCGTAGCTTTCTGAATTCACGATTCAGGCTTTGAGTTCAGGTTCCCGAAACCTTTGGGGCGAGGCGGAAGAGAAACACGACGACAACGACGGGAATGCCATGATGCCAGCCCTCCCTCTTTCCTGGTTGGATGGGGCGCGTCGGGTTGCCACTGTTGGGCTCCTCCATGCTATCCTCCAGGGATGTTTCCAAGCGGGTCACGATGCCGTCAACGTCGACCTCCCCTATCCATCTCTGAACGCGATGTCTTGAACACTACCTGGATCGGAAATGGGAAGCAGTGGTTAGGCCAATAGGGGACAAGCGAAGTGTAGACAAGACACTCGAGGCAGATGAGGAGGAACCGACTGGCACACCAGCGACTACACCACATCGCGTAAGACGTGGACCTGCGCGGTGTTTGGCATATTTCCTGCGCTCGGAGAGGGGAGGGGGAGAGGCAAAAGGAAGAGAACGCAACTACAGCACGAACTCATCAACCGTGTAACTGTTCCTCTTCTCAGCGCCAGCGTGTGCAGAGCTGCCTGCGCACTGCGACCGCCCATCACACCGATCACACTCACCCAACCACCCGACAACGCGCTTGTGGTAATGTGCATGGTTTCCTCCAACATGGCTTCTCACAACGCAACACGCCCCTACCGTGACTTCGGACGCCCGACATGGGTACGGAAACACTGTGTACCATGCCCACCAACAGATGGTGTCCCAAACCGACAGTAGCCGCTGTTGGGCGGGCGGCCTTCTGTCTCGAATGGACACCGTCCGCGGCGACACCAACAGCGGGTCGTGTTCAAAATGGGCAGGAAACGCTGTCGGTCTTCGTACCCATTCTTTCCGTACAGTCGGACCTCGGCCAGCAGAACATTCCTCAAGAACATGATACCTCCCGCCAGCCAAAACAGACATAATAGCCAAGGGTACCCCCCACCAGAGGATGCACAAGAACATCCAACAGACACGAAGAACACAAAGGCACCCTCCCCAAAACGGCCTCGATCTGGTACCTCGGTCCGGCTGCACCCATTCCCAGTGCTCCAGACGACGGCAGCGGTCCCGGCGTCCACCAGGCACTGCGTGAAACACCCGGAAGCCCCTGAAGCCCATGGATCCCTCACTCCGTGAGGACCCAGCGCAGCGTGCTGCTCTCGCTGTGGGCCCCCGGGACCCAGCACGGGCCCCTGGAGATCGGGAAGCGGCCGGCGTGGGGGGGAAGGGGGTTCTGCGTCGGAGGAACCCCGAGAGACTTCATCCAGAGGGGGGGGCGACGAAAGGCAAGTCTGCGGGCGCTCCGCCCCAGGCCAATGGAAGCCCAGGTCACGCGGGCACGGAAGGATCCTGCTGAGTCCTGCAGGACATATCCTGCGCGCTGGCCCGGGTCAGTGCAATCTCGCGGCGCTCTGGCTGCCGCCCCTTTGCACCAACCCCCGTCGAAAGGCTCCCGACGAATCCTGTCGAAATCGGTCTCCAGACCCCTCCGGGTGTCCAGGTACAGTTATCGGCCTGACCTAAGGAACGATAAATAAGGAACGAAGCCCCTTGTTCTCCCAAAGAATCACGCATTTGGAACGATAAATAACAGATAACGCATAAGGAACTGTAAATAACGCATGTCGAATCTAAGGAACGACCGAGCCCCTTTTGAAAAGCAAGTGTTCCTTATTCAAGCCGCTCACTGTGGACCTGTGTTTCGAGCCGCGTCCAGCCGTGGCGACGACGCGGGCTGTTTCTCCCCCCTCCCTGCCGGCCTGAACCAGGGCAGGGCCACCTGCCCCGCCCCAGCCAGCTCCCACCTGGAGGGTGTTCAACCTGGAGCGCCAGCCGGCGCCGGCGTCGCCGCCGCGCGTGCAGAAGCGCGCACAGCGTTCAAAAAACACAGCCTCTGCACGGATCTAGGGCCACATAAAGCCAAGCGTTGTCCAGTTCTGGACCAGGTTGCAGTCGGGAGCTGTTGCATAGCGTTTCGCGGCGCACTCTGCAACACACTATGCCCTGCGAGCGGACAGCGTGTCGCTCCGCTCCGCGGGGCGGGAGGCTACAGCTCGAGACGTTGACGCTCTAAGCTCTAAGCTGTGGGCGAAAATAGCGTGTCGCGCGGAGGCGTGGTCGGCCAGAACCAGCGGCACGACACACAAGGCCAAAGCTACTGACCGGAAGCAGGAACAGGCCAGTCGGCAGTGGACAAACCTCCCTTTAGTAAACCTCCCCTTAGTGAAAACGGCCTGGGGCCGAAACAGACGGACCTGGACCCGCAAAAATGACGGCCGCGACGCCTTCTCGCAAACCGAAAACGGCCAATTCACTAATCGACGTGTCAGGGTAGGAGGTCTATCCACCTCCGAGCCAGAAGCAAGAAGGAACCTCCTGTCACGGCCAGAAGCGACTCACATGTCACCTGGAACACGTACCGCGCAGCCCTCAGAGGGTAGCCACATCGAGCTCTCAAGAACCGCGCCATGTACACATCCCAGCGTCTTGGGTCCGCCACAGATGTGCTCAACGATGCATGGCGTGTGCCAGCGCCAGGATCAGACTGGCTCCGAGAGGCCCTTCCAAAGGCTGAGTCGGACCCCTTGCCAAAAAAGCACGTCAGCCGAGAACCGATGTGGTGAAAGAGTCAGACCATCGCGGAATACACAACCGGACCTCTCGACCCCGTCTTCCTGATGAGCTTCTCGAACCAGGTCGATCCTTGATGACCCCATGGCCCGAAACAATTCGGAACCACCGGTCGTTATGCTTTTCCGCGCACCTGGATCTGAGGGTCGCCTGAATAACCCAGACTGGTGACACAAACTTGCACTCCCGTCCAAGACGGCAGCATCCGCGGGCATCCCCAGCAGGGGGGGAGAGTCCGAACATCGGGCGCATGGGGGTGAGATTTTGGTGGCCTTCGACGCACGCGCTCGAGCGTAGGCAACTCCTCAAAATCCCACACCCCAAACGCGGCACCCGCTCAGTAAGTCTGCCTCACATTCGTCATGGTCGTGGGTGGGGTTTCGTGCTGTCTGTCTGGCAATCACCCGACGACACGAGATTTGTCGAGCCGCCAGACCGAGCCGCCCGCCCATGGAGTTCTCGACCCTCTCCCGAGCTCCTGACACTGGGGAACTCTCGACCCCGGAAGTCGACTCTCTTCGGCCCCGAGTCGGCCCTGCGGTCCCAAGGGCTGGCAACTGGCCCTCACATGACAACCGCTGCGAGACCTCCCCACCGCCTCTTGGCCGGATCGCCAGCGCGGTCGACCCCGGGCCCATCGGGGGGGAGCGCTGTGACCAGAACGGACATCCGCCGGGGGCGGCAAAGAGGGGGGTGTCCAAGAGGGGGGGGTGCAAATCATGACCGGCGGCACGTGCGCGGCCCAGCGGGGGGGCGAGGGGCGTAACGAGACAAGCAGAGGCGCCCTGAGATCTGGGGAGATATCATGGCCCCCGCCAGGATATCCACCCACCCCCCCTAGTCATACCCCCCTCTTTTCCGCCCCCGATCTGTGGAAACTACGAGCCCTCCAGGCCACGGAGGGCATCTCGGAAGGCCAGAGGGCTTCTGAGTGGCCCCGTCGCCTTCTGAGAAGGCCTGCCCCCGGCCTGCCCCCCCCCCCCTTTTCCCAGACATCGGGCGTCTCGGAAAAAATCGGGACGGAGGTTTTCCCTGTTTGTCCGCCCCCGGGGGGGAGCGCCCTGACCAGCACGGACGTCCGCCCTCGCCCCGCCGAGGGCCCCGCCGCAGGCGCGCGGCCCGCCCCCGCCCTGCCGAGGGCCCCGCCGCAGAGGCGCGGCCCTGCCGCAGCGCGCGGCCCGCGCGGCTCTCGCCCTGCCGCAGCCCCGGGGGAGCGCCCTGACCAGAACGCAGGAGCAGGAGGAGGAGGAGGAGGAGGAGCAGGAGGAGGAGCAGGAGGAGGAGCAGGAGCAGGAGCAGGAGGAGGAGGAGGAGGAGGAGGAGGAGCAGGAGGAGGAGGAGGAGGAGGAGGAGGAGGAGGGAGCAGGAGGTGGAGGAGGAGGAGGAGGAGAGGAGCAGGAGGAGGAGGAGCAGGAGGAGGAGGAGGAGGGAGGAGGAGGAGGAGGAGGGGGAGGGGGAGGAGGACGCCTCCGCCCCGCCGACGCCCCGCCGCAGCGCGCGGCCCGCCCCCGGGGGACCCGGTTCCCCGTCGGGTGCCGCCCGCCACGCACGGCGGCCGCGGCCTCCGAGCGAGCGGCCTCCTGCCGGCGCTTTGTCGCTCGCCCCCTGCCCTTCAGTCGGGCCTATCCCCCAACAGGGGGATTTTCGACGAAAAACAAAACATACCCCAAACATAGTCCAAAGATAGTCCAAAAATAGTCTGGGGACTATGTTTTGAATATTTTTGGACCTTTTTGGAATATTTTGGGGGTATGTTTCATTTTTCGTCGAAAATCCCCCTGTAAGGGGGACACGCCCGACATAACCCTGCCCCTCCCCGGCGCTGATGCCCGCCGCCGCCGAGAGCTGCCGCGCGAGGCCCGAGGCCCCCCGCGGAGCTGGCAACGCGGCGCAGACGGGCATCGTTGCGCCGCGCCGAAGCCACTCCAGAAGAGAAGGATCGTGATCATGACTGCGACCATGACTGGGACCATGGCCATGATGATGGCGAGGGGCCGACGTACCCTGAGAACAAACTCCTGCTGGCCGCACGTCGCGCGGAATGCCAGACGTGCAGCGCCAGGAACTCACGCAACTTCTGCGTGTGACAGATGCGCCGAGATCGGCACAACATCCGTGGCAGGAAAGAGAGTGTGGAAGGCTAGGGCCGTGGTGTCGACAGCCTGCACCCCAGGAAATAAGCTGCCGTCCGGAGGGTACTCTTCAGCACGACCAGGGCCGATCCCGAGGATGGGGTTCCGAAAGGACGTCGAGGCGCATCCAGCTGGGAGCGACATTCTGACGGAGACAAGGACAGCTGAAGCAATGCTGGATCGCATGAGGGCCACCGCGTCCAAAAACCGATTGACCCTTCGGCGTGTGCGAGAGTCTTTGCCCTTGTCGTCGTCGTCGTCGTCCTCGTCGCCGTCTTCGTCGTCGCCGCCAATCCCCCAAAAAATGGAGCAACTGGACAAGAACTCTCGTAGTGAAGTCGATCCCCTCCCCGTGTTCCCCTCCCGGACGGACGGGGCAGAGGCGTGAGGTGTGGGTGGAGGGAGGGGCCCGGGCTGAAATGCCCCCCCCCTTCGGGGTCCAGGCGGGTCCCGGGGGGGGGCCCACAAGGGGATCGCCCACGGGGGTCCTGGGGGAGGTTCTGCCTCCAGGGTCCGCGGCACCGACAGCAAGACCTTGGCACTGCCATGAAGTTCTTCGCCGGGTGGCGCACGGCGGCGCGCCAAGCTTGCCAAGATCAGGTCTGGCTCTGATCTGGCTGGACTGGCCGGTCTGGTTGGTCTGGTTAGAGCTTCGTCTTGCATCCTCAGCTTGGGATCCGGTGGTTTAGGGCCCAGATGGGCAATATTCAGCAGTCTCGGACGGCGGCCTCCCCGACCACGTCGCCTGGTGAGGCCATGAGAAGGGCGGAGGGTGCGTGAAGAATGCCGAGCACCACGACAACCAATGCGTCGAGACTGCAGTGAGGTAGGAGGCCAGCTTGCAGGAGTTTGACATCTTTTTCTATCTGGACCACGGAACGCAGCAAGTTTCGAAGGCTTCTTGTTTGCAGTTCTCTTCCGAGCCACTTGCACGCAGTTCTTAAGCCAGCTAGGCGGGAAGAGAAACAAATCGTCCATTCAAGCAGCGGTTCTCGCTTGACGGTGAAGCCGGCAAAAACTCGACACCACGACGTTAGAAATGCATGTTTTTGTTCCATTGCAACTTTTGTTGACTCTCTCTCTGGTCTGGCTGGTCTGATCTGGTCTGGCTTGTCTGGCTCGTCTGGTTGGTCTGGTTGGTCTGGTTGGTCTTGCAGCCTTACCTCAGGATCCAGGCGAGAGTGACTTAAAGGAGGTGCGGCGAGGCAGCGCCAACCACGACGACGACCGATATTTTTCGGGCTTGTTGTCTTTCCCCCCACTTCCCATGTTTTCCCATATCTGCCTGGGGATCGACGATTCATTGTGTCTGTGTGTGTTTCTCCCCTCCTGATTTATGCCGTTTGTGGTCTTCGATTTCCTCCGCGCTCGTGCTCAGGCGACGGCGGCGGCGGCGGCGACCGACGGACCGACCGCACGGCGGTGGGCGGCGGCAGGCGGTCCACGCGCCGAAGCGGCACTGCCGGAAGTCCTGCGCCCCGCTTTTTTGAAGGGGCCCTGGGACACACAAATAAAGACATACAAATAAAAGGATTCCCAATATTTTCCTATGGTTTCTGAGTTGTTGTCTTCCCCCCCACACTTCCCATATTTTCCTTCATTTTCCTGGGGATGCACGATTCATTGTGTCTGTGTGTTTTGTTCCCCTCCTGATTTTTGTCAGCACGTTGGAAGCCTCGGCCTCCTCCACGCTGAGACGTTGAGCAGGAGCCGACCGTCCCGGCATTCCTATAGGCATACCACGTCACGATCTCAGAACGCAGAAGCGTTCCCATAACAACGCGATATGTTTTAGAACATTCACCCGATGCGTTAAGCCAAGACAGTCTCAGACAGAAATGCTCTGAGCATATGTCGTGCAGACCACAAACGGTTCTGAAAACAAATGTTCGGTGCACGACCTTTCCACCCCTGAACTTCTTCGTTTGTGACATGAGCTCACTCTGGCTCACGCTCCATGTGCAAGGGAATCGAATCATTGCCGATCAACCACGGGCACGCCGAGCCATCGTCCACGGCCCACGGTGGCCCGCCCAGGCTGAGGGATCTCAGCAGCAGCAGCGGTTCTTAAATAGGGGAACGACAAGAGGCATAAACATAAAAACTCGGAAGTCCGCGCGGATTTCTCGGATCCGCGCTGAGTCCGCGCGGATTTCTCGGATCCGCGCTGAGGCGCCCCGGCGGCGCCTCCGGCGCCGCCCCTGGCGCGCTCCGCGCGCCAGGGAGGGGGGGTCCGCCGATCCGAGAAATCCGCGCGGACCCCCGAGTTTTATGTTCATGCCTCTTTTTGTTCCCCTATTAATACATTTGGTGGGTCGCGAGCCGCTGCTCGAAAGACGGCGGCGGCCGCGGCGGCCCAAGCCGACCGACCGATACCGAGCGGCGGCGGGCGGCGGGCGCTCCACGTGACGCCGCGGCGCCGGCGAGCCCGAGCCTGGCCGCCGGGGGGAGGAGGGGGGGGAGGAGGAGGAGGAGGAGGGGGAAGGAGCAGCGGCGGGCGGAGCAGCGCCGCCCATTGAGGGCGTGAGTGGCTTGGGGGCGTCCTCTGCCAACCTCTTGTTCTTCCACTTCGCGGAGGGGTTTATCAGTGCCAATGGCCCCTGTTCAAAAAAAGAAACCTGCCCAAGCGACCAGCAGCCCACCGGGAACAATTCACCACCTTCCTACCGCCACTGTCAACAACGATGTACACCCTGGGCCAAAATCCGCCGGCCCCCTTGGGGGGAGCAGAAAATCAGCCTGGTTCGCGTCTCGAGGGAAGGGTCTCAGAATTCCTGGAGGGTCGAAATTGACACCCCTCACGCAGATCGGCGGAGTCAGGGTCCAAAAACACAAGAGATTTGCCACATCAGAGAAATTCGGCGGCACCCCTCATGCAGATAATTCCGGTGGCACCCCTCGCGCAGATCGGCGGAGTCAGGGTCAAAAAACCGATGGGATTTGCCACATTTCTAAAATCCGGCAGCACCCCTCAGGCAGATCGGCGGAGTCAGGGTCTAAAAACAAAGAAGAGGTCCCACATGTTTAAAAATTCTGAAGCACTGCTAACGCAGATCGGCGGGGTCAGGGTCCAAAAACACTCAGGATTTGCCACATGTCTTAAATTCGGTGGCACCCCTTACGCAGATCGGCGGAGCTAGGGTCGAAACAACAGTGGGATTTGCTACATTTTTCCAAATTTCACGGCACCCCTCACGCAGATCGGCGGGGTCAGGGTCCAAAAACACATGGGATTAGCCACGTTTCCTCAATTCGGTGGCGCCCCTCACACAGGTCAACAAGGTCAAACTTTTAAGCCACAAAGGATTTGCTACATTTCTCACGCAGATCGGCGGGATCAGGGTCCAAAAACAAAAGGGATTTGCCACATTTCTGAATTTCGGTGGAACCCCTCGCGCAGATCGGTAGGGTCAGGGTCCAAAAACACATGGGTGTTACCTCATTGTTGAAATTCGGTAACACCCATCTTGCAGATCGGCGGGGTCAGGGTCGAACACCACATGGGATTTGCCACATGTCTTGTAATTCGGTAGCCCCCTTCACGCAGATCAGTGGGGTCAGGGTCCAAACACACAAGGGATTTACCACATGTCCGAAATTCGGTGGCACTTCTCATGCAGATCGGCGGGGTCAGGGTCGGTTGTCACATGGGATTTGCCATATGTCTTGAAATTGGGTGCCACCACTCGCGCAGATCGGTGGGGTCAGGGTAAAAAAACACAATGAGATCTGCAACATGCAAAAACTTCGTAGAACATATTGTTTCACAGCATACGCAAACAAGCTCGAAATACAATACCAAATTCAACGATATCCTCCGAATCTCAATTTGTCTTGCCGATTACTCATCGTCTTCGCGTGAGTTCCCGACGCTGCTTCACGGCGGCGCCAAGGCCTCATGATTTCGCTCTTGCATTGCCCATTATTCGAAAGAAGGGGCCGCTGGCAGGGGGCGAAGCCCTTACGCACATTGGGTCATGCTCGTGGGCTCTGCGAACACTTCACACTGCTTTGTTGACAGGGTCGGAGAAGGGTTGTCCTATTGCCTGCCGTGCGCAAGGTGAACATCCCTTTCAAAACAATGCAAATCACACTTCGCGACTAAATCTGAATCATGCGCGGCCACCCCGCGATCATTGCCCATTGGTTTTTGACAAAGACGCAGGGGGTTCGGGCATATTGCTTGCTGTGCGCAGGCTCGCCAGACACCATGATGACCTCCCCGCCGCGATTGTGCATTGGCTTTCGATCAGGATGGTGGGGGCCGACATGTTTCCAGACGTGCGCTGGCACGTGCGCAGGCGCATCCCGCACACTCTGCTCGTGCCCCGAACGTGGCGCACATGGCGTATGGCGCGCCCCCCCGCCCTCGTCGTCCCCCCGGTGCTCTGGTGCAGGCCGCCGCAGGCCGCCGAAGCTGAAGGGGCCCTGGGACACAAATTCGCCGGCCCAACGGGCCAGGGCGTGCTAAGATCTCCGGTAACTGGTTAACAGTATTAACAGTATTTCTAGTTCGCGCGCGCGGGGCGGCCCCTGGGGGTCCCCCGGCGAAAAGTACCCCGACCAACGCCCGACCGCCGCCCGACCGCCGCCCGACCAAGTCTACTCAGAGATGGTTTTCCTTCTGGGTGCGGCCTCTCAGGCTCCCCAGAGCGCGCTCAGAGTGCCCCAAGAGGCCCCCAAGACTGCCCAAGAGGCCCCCGAGACGCCCAAAGAGCGCTCGAAGACGCCGAAGATGACCCCAAGACGGCCCAAAAGGCCCCCAAGACAGCCCAAGAGGCCTCCAAGACGCCCCAAGAGCCTTCCAAGAGGCCTCCGAAGAGAGCCCCAAGAGGCCAAAATCGTTGATTTTCATTGTTTTTTTCGATGTTTTTTGTGTTCTGGCTTTTTCGGCTTCCGGACGCTCCAAGACGGCCCAAGAGGCCCCCAAGACCGCTCCAAGACGGCCCACGAAGCTCCCAAGACGGCGCCGAAACGACCCAAGAGAGCCCTCAAGACGGCCCAAGTGCCGCCCAAGACGGACCAAGAGGCCCCAAGACGGGCCCAAGAGGGACTCAGGAGGGATACCGAGAACTCAAAAATGGAGCCCTCCGTCCCAGAAGGCGCCCAGGAGGTCCCAAAGAGGCCCCAAGAGGCCTCCAAGAGGCCCCAAGATGTCGCCAAGAGGCCCCAGGAGACTCCCAGGAGGCCCAAAAGAAGCCCCAGAAGGCTTCAAACATGTCTCCCAGGCGCCCCCGAACGGCCTCTCAACAGACCCCAAGAGGCCCCCCAAAGAAGCATCTTGACGACGACTCTATTTCGCCCCATCGAGAGACGACCCCCAGGGAACTGCTTCACCATCAAAACTCCCCACGCAACGCGTCCGAACGACACCCGCCCCCAAGAGCGCAACATGGGCAACGAACACACAGACAAAAACCAGCGATGCCATATCACGGGCCGGCGGAATGAGCGAAGCGATTCAATAAATAGACACAGAGAACAGGATTCCCCATACGTTTCCATATTTTCTGGGTTTTTGTCCTCGCCCCCACCTCCCATATTTTCTCATGCTTTCTTGGGAATCCACCATTGCACGTCGGTCGGAAGAAGTAGTTAGAACCATGACTTAGAAGGGCGGATCTAATAGATTGGGTCCAGGTCCTCCCAGAGAATGACAAAACACAGCAAACGTATGTCGACTCTTCAAATAGGAAGGCGCTTGAAGTAGATTGGGATATGGGAATCCAAAAAATACCTACCTTCAACGACCGGCGTGTAATTGTTTCTGTGTGTGTGTGTCTTCCCCCCCACTTCCCATCTTTCCACATGTTTCCCTATGTTTTCCGACATAATTTCCCACATTCCCCATATATTTCCCCGTATTCCCCATATTCCTGTATTTCCCCATATTCCCCATAGGTGTTCCTATATTTCCCCATATCTTCCCATATTTTCTGGAATATCGACGATTCCTTGTGTCTGTGCGTTTTCCTTTTTTGAGAGGAGGCCGCCGGAGAGGCCGCCGGCCGCGGGAGCCGCGGCCGCCTGCGGAGGGCTCGCTGCGCCAGGCGCCGATCGGCGGCGGGCCGCCGGCGGCGCCGCTGGGCGGCGGCCGCTGCGGCGGGGGCGGGTCCTGCGCGGCGGCCTCGCGGAGGGGCCTGGCGGGCGCCGCCGCTGCCAGGAGGAGGAGGAGGGGGAGGAGGAGGAGGAGGAGGAGGAGGAGGAGGAGGAGGAGGAGGAGGAGGAGGGGGAGGAGGAGGACAAGGACGAGGAGGAGGAGGAGAAGGAGGAGGAGGAGGGGGAGGAGGAGGAGAGCCGGTGTGGCAGGGCGCTGGCGGCGTCGGCGGCTGGCAGCGAGAACGACCCAAACCTCCAACGATGTGGTTGTTTGAACACTGGCGCTGTTCCTTGATTTCGGGCCCTGGGGTCCGTTGTTGGGCGTGCAGGACGATCAAAGACGGGCCTGGGGCAACAAAAGTTCGGCCCCAGAAGAAGTCGGGACCCGGACTGCGCAAACGAGGTCATAAGATGCCTGGGGGCGTCGAGGGCCACGTCTCCGCGGAGGGCCAGCTGACAGAAGCCTCCTAGATGGGGTCGCAGTAGATGAGGTCGGAGGATTGCGCCGCATCGCAGATACATCGGCGTTGCATCGGCGATGCACCGGCGATGCACAGGCGAAGGATCGTCGACGTCAGCGATGCATCGGCGACGTCGACGTGAAGCAAATCGGGCTCCGCATCGAGCCGCATCGGCGAGGCATCGGCGATGCGGCGCGATCCTCCGACCCCATCTACTCCGGCCCCATCTAGGAGGCCTAGAGTTGAGACAACAGTAGCTGCGTCGGGGGGGGGGAAACCTCGCCGCCATTGCTGGACGCAGCTCGGGAAACTGGCGCGTCCGAACCCCAGGATGGGTCATGGGAAGGACTTTGAGCTGCCTTTGTAGTAACTCGCCCTGCTCCGAACGACTGCGACAGCATCAGTGGCGGCGGCGACGGCGACCAGCCGCGACGGCGACAACGCCGACGAAGACTGCGAAGATTGCGGAAGCGAAAATGACCGCCAGGACGGGCAAGGACGGACAGGCAGGAAGGCACGAGCTCGTGCGGGGGTGGACGACTCAGCTCGTCACCTTCGGGATGCCCGTGGGGCTCGGAAAAGGGCGGGGCTTGCCGGAGGGGGGGATGGGGGTGAGCAACATGAAGGGAGGGGTGAGGTAAGGAGCGAGTAGGAGGGATAAATATGGAGCAGAGAGGGCGAGGGAGGTGTAAATAGGAAGGGATAGAGGAAGGGAAGGCGGGAACAGAGCTGATACGGAAGGACGAGGAGGGACGAGCAAGGAGGCAGAGGGAGAACGAGACAGGAGGGAGGGCGGACACGGGAGGAGTAGGGATGGCCCCGATGGAGGACGGAGGAGGCGGCAGCCGGTGAGAGAGATAAGCAGTCGTGGGAAGCCGTGGGCTCGAGCCCCTCGCCCTACTGACCACCGGCCTGTAGGCCCTCGGAGCTGCGGTGGCGATGAGGTTAGCTGGTGGCCCACCAGCTTACATCGCGCAGCCGCCAGGAGAGATGAGCAAGAAGGGAGTGAGGGGATGACCGAGGAAAGACAGGCAGGAGAGGAGGGCGCCCGATGGGGCGTCCCCGAGGTCGACGGAGACCGCCAACGATCGACGCGAGGCGTTCCGAGAAAGTCTGGGGCGTGAACTCGCATCCTGCTCCCCCCTGTTCCGCATGAAGAACTCCTCCCCGTGCCACCCCGAGGCCAATCGAAAGGGCGGGCTGGGTGTTTCGCCTGAGAGTCCCATACCATTTCTGAATCCGAAAGCGAAGGGTATGGTAACAACCTCACGGGTTGAATGCGGGTGGCTTTAACGTGGCTCTCGCCTTGGCGCCGCGCACACTCGGCGGAGCAAATTGCAACAGCTTCCCGGAATGAGGGCGGGTGGTTTTCGAAATGTGGCTCTCGCCGTAGCCACTCGCAAATTCAAGGAATTCCCTAGAAGTTTCGTTGATTGAGGGCGGGTGGCTTTCAATATGTGGCTTTCGCCTTAGCGCCGCGCACATCCCTTTCTGTTAAGAAATTACAAGAGTTTGGCGGATTGAGTTCGGGTCGTTTTCAACATTTGGCTCTCGCCTCAGCGCGGCGCACACTCGTGTTCAACATTGCAGGAGCTCCACGGATTGAGGGCGGGTAGTTTTCAAATCGTGGCTCTCGCCTAAGAGCCGCGCACATACGTATCACATACTTGCAGAACAAAAACAGGTTGAGGGCAACTCCTCTTCAAAATGTGGCTCTCCCCTCAGCGCCGCGCACATACGACTTCAATGTTCCAACCTTTTCTTCCCATGGCGAACGCACCAGAAACGGTCGCTTGGATCGACTCTGGACTGTGGATTCGCGGTGTTGAAGTCCCAGGAGTTTCAGTGTGGCACGACTCGGGATCGTCAAGACGCAACAGTCAGGTTGATTCGTGGCGTTGAAATCCTGGGAACGGTGTTTGGGAACGCTCTATGATCTTCGAGCGGTTGTCCCCCAACAGGGCACCTCCCTCTGCGGAAATGAATCCTTGTAGGGGCCGATGGAGAAAGAGCTTGGCGGGAGGGTGTATTCCAGCACCGTTGAGGAATCTCGGGTTTCCACTTATTCTCCTCCTCCTCCTCCTGAGCCCTCCTCCTCCTCCTCCTGAGCCCTCCTCCTCCTGAGCCCTCCTCCTCCTCCTCCTCCTCCTCCTCCTCCTCCTCCTCCTGAGCCCTCCTCCTCCTCCTGTGATGGACTTCTGCTCAGCGTGCCGCGGCGGCGGTCCCCCCGACACGATGTGCCTTGCAAGCTGGCAGCGTGCTGCTTTTTTTTTTGTGGGCCGGGAAGCGGGGGAGAACTCGGAGCGGTGACGCCTGCGGACGGGGGGGTGCTCACACTGCCGTGCTGAGCCGTGGCAGATCACGGCAGGCCGGAACCGGTGGCGCGACGTGCTGAGCAAACGGTTCCTACTGTTCAGCCCCCCTCCTCCTCGTTCTCCCGTGCCTCGCGCTTTCTTCTGATCTCGAACTCCACCCCTCCTCCATCTCCACCTCCTCCTCCTCCACCTCTCCTCCACCCCTCCTCCACCTCCCCAACCCTGCTCCCTCCTTCTCCTCCACCTCCCCCGCCTCCCTCCGCTCATCTTCATCTTCTTCCTCCTCATCCTCCTCCTTCGCGCTCCAGATCCTCTCAGTCGGTTCGACAATCCCCTCGTTGGAGGCCGTCAAAGTATCAGGACGGAGGGGAGGGGGAGAGGGAGGGAGCAGAGGCTACGAGGAGGATAGAGGCAATGAAGGGTGAGGGAGGATAAAGCATGAGGGAGAAGGATGAGGGGGGATGAAACAAAATGTGAAGATGAACGACGATGAAGGATGAGGAAAAGCGAGGACGACGACGAAGGTAACTGCCGTGAGCGATCACTTCGAACAACATGCACCTTAGGAAGGCAGAGACTCTACCCAAGGAAGATCCAGGGGAAACGGGGAGTGAGCGAGAGAGAGAGAGAGAGCGAGGAAAACCGGTGGAAAGAAAAAGCGGAAGAGGAGGACGACGACGTCGACTGACGACGAAGACGACGAGCACGGGACGACGACGACTAAGGAAGCGACGACGAGAACAACGACGACAGGAAAGACGACGACGACGAGAGCGACGACGACACCGTCGACCACGACGAACGGCGACGACGATACCGACGACGACGACGAAAACAACGACGACGACGACCGAAAACAGCACGACGGCGAAGACAGCTACTAGACTTGACGACAGCGACGACGGCAACGGTGGCGAGCGGCGACGGGCGCGCACAGGGGCCTGCCGGACCCAACCGCCTGGCTCCACCTCGGCGGCACGCTCGGCGCATCCTCCGCGGGCAGGGGCGGCGCGAGCGCGCTGTGGGTCTCGAGCGGTGGCGGCGCCGCCTTCGGAAGGCCCCACGGACGCAGTCGTCGCCGGCGCCCTCGCGTCCATCATCCTCTCGTCGTCGTACTCGTCCACATCGTCGTCGTCGTCCCTGTTATCGTCGTCGTTATCATCGAACTCCTGCGTATGATCAAGCCTCCCTCCTCTCCGCTTCTCCTCCCACCACGTAGTCATACACTCTCCCTCCTCATCCTCCTTCTCCTTCCCTCCTCTCCAGGGAACGACGACGACGCGGACAACATGGGACACCCGATGTCGCCGTACAAGGAAAACAATATCGGATGATTCCTTCGTAACAGAAAACCAGAAAAAACAATTGTTCGACGACGAAAGCCACGAGAACGACGAGGAACGCGACACCGAGGCGACAACGACAGGGGCGAGGTCCTTGGTACGATGCCGAGAAGACAGAGAGATGATGGAAACAAAACGCGAAGACCAAGGCGATGACGACGCCGCGACCGCGATGACGCCGACCGCAGGTGACGAGGGCAACTACCATGGAGCAGGGACCGACCGTCCCGGTATTCCTGTAGGCATTCCACGAAACTTCGTTGGAGCCCAAAGCTGTTTTGATAGCAGTAACAATGTTTTTAGACAATACTATCGAAGACCTAACCCATACGCGTGCGAAAAACAGCTCGGGCAGACCACGAACGATTATCAAACATGCTTTGGTGTGTCTATACGCCGGCCAAAACACTTTGCCACTGCTCGAAACCAGGGCGAAGACGACACCGCGACCGCGAGGACGTCGACAGCGGATGGCGAGGGCAACCTCAGCGGAGACCACGACGACGACGGCGGCGGCGGCGAACGCCGACCACGACTGCGACCGTGACCCCCGACGGACAACGGCGGGCGACGACGGCGGCGGCGACGGCGGCAACGACGGCAGCGACGGCGGCGGCAAGCGTCGTCGGCAAGCGTTCGGTGGCAACTCATGGGAGCCTTCCAAACTATCTTCTCGGCTCTTGAGATTGAACACAAATCGACGCTAGACGATGCGAGTCGACGCTAAATCGACGCTGCTGTACGCTAGCCGACGCAAAGTCGGCAATCTCCCAACGACTCCCACGCGCTGCTAAGTCGGCGCTCCCCCATCGACTCCCAAACGCAAGCCGGCGCGAATCGAGGCTAAAAACGGAAGTCTGAAAATATACCAGGCTCCCACGATGTCGGGGGTCGCGAAAGGGTGTGGTTTAAAGGTGCGCGGTGCCAATGCTGAGAATACATATTTTATCTACGATAGCATCAGTTGCGATGCCTCCCGCTTTCAAAAACGCTGGTTTCGCGCCGACCGCTTCAAACAAACTCGATATAATAATTCAAACTTCCCATGCGACGGCCGCCCAGTCTGAACGGCGACAACAAACCCAATCCATGACGGCGCATCGCTGGGCACGCGATTCTTGAGATTCTGGAATTTCCTAATCCATGTTTGCGAGTCTGGAATTTGAAGACCATCGTTGCGGAATTGCGGGGATTATGGTTGGCATTGAAACATAAAAATTCCGAACTTCTCGAAATTGCGGAATTACGTTTTGCGCGTTGTGGGAATTCCGGAAGGGCGCTGCGGCAGCAGCCGCTGGCGGGCACTGCCCCGTGCGCGCCCGCGGGGCATGAGCGGAGGCAGTAAAAGAAGAGGGAGGCGGGAGGAAGGAGGATGGAGGAGGGAGCAGGAGCGAGCGTCCCTGGGGGCAAAAGTCCTCCAGTCGCCCGCTACGCGCTCGGCCGAGCGCCCCCGGGACACTCAGGGGCATGGCGTCGCGGTCGGCGGCGGAGGTGGCGACGCCGTCGGCATTGGAGAAGGCGGCGACGTCCGCGGATGCGTCGCCGAACGCCTCCTGCGACGCGGGGTCGAAGGGCGCGCGGTCGGGGAAGGCGCCCTCCAAGCCCGCGAGGGCGACGAAGGCAGGGTCATCTGCATCGTCGATGTGAGCCCCAGCTGGGGCCATGCCGACGTCAACCGCCAGGCGCGCGAAGCTGGGGTCGACGTCGTCGGAGTCACTCTCGGCAGCAGCGCGCGCGCCCAAAAGAATGCCGGCCAACGGCCGCGGCGCAGACCCGTCATCCCCCGAGCCGAAGACCACGGCATCTTCTTCAGCACAAAGTTCGAGAAATCCAAGTGCATCGTCAAACAAATCCTGCGCGCCAAGACCGGGTAGACACCCCGACTCCTCATCATGTGGGCTTTCTTCGTCTTCTCAAAGAAGGTAGCTGCGGGCGTTCACCATCCGGCAGACCAGCCCCCCCCTGCCCACGGAGATCTATGGGTGCAATTTGTTCAGGGCACGAAGGGCGCTAGCCAGCTGAGGAATAGAGACCGCCCCGGGATAGGTCGGCTCGACGGGCAGCGCAGTTGGCGGCGAGCACGCAGGCGAGGGAGCCGCCGAGAGTGGCCGACGGAGGCGCTGACGGAGAAGGATCAGCCACGAGCGGCGCGGGGAGCGGCGGCGTGATCATGTCAGGCGGAGTAGCGGTGCCCCCAAGCTCCATGGACTCGCTGCCCTCGCTTCCTTCGAAGATGCGGTCATTCAGCCCATGGTCTGGGCAGGGCCGGACACGCGGCAACTGGCGCGACAGCAAGGGCCAAAGTTTGCGCCGACGAGAAGGCAGAGCCAATCCAAGTAAGAACGCCCGAATGAGCTCCTGGAGGTGGAGGGCTTGATGAGCCCGCAGCCGGCTCGGACGGCATGGCACTGAAGAAGGCTGGAGGGCGCCCCTGCCACGCTACGGACGGCTTTGGGCGGGGGCCAAGGGCCAAAGATGCCAGCGAATTTCGCCATTAGACATCGCGTCGTCTTCGAAGAGGGCCGGCGGGGGCGGTGACCGCGAGAGCCCCGCCTGGATCTCGCCCATCACATCCAGGCCGGCATCTATGGGGACAGGTAGGAGTCCGCTCACGGGCCGCGCTGCGTGTTCGGCTCGGTCTCCTTGGGAGAGCATTCTTCCTCTGAGGATCTCGGGGTATCTATGAGCGTTGGATCCGTCGGGCCCAGGTCGAGGTCGTCGATTCAAAAGCCACGGGTAGCGACGAGGTCTGCTTTGTGCGCGCGCGGTGTTGGAATCATATTCAAGTCGCGGCCATGCCGCTCGGTGCTGCCGCGTTCAACCCAGGATAGGAAGCGGGTGCGCAGGTCCACAGGCACGCGGGGCGGGCCAGGGTGCCAGGTGAGCATGCCGTAGTGCTGCTTGGAGAGCTTCGCCATCAGGCGCAAGACCTCGCCCGAGAGGTTGGGGGGCGCGCCCCGAAGCTCCCGGCGGAGGCGCTCACGAGAGATAGCGCTTCCATACCAACCTGCTGCGCAGATTTCTTCCGCTTCGCGGCGCCGATGGTTGGCAGCCGCCCCTGCGAGCAATGACGCGGGGGAAGTGGCCCGCAAAGTGGGGTGGAACAGCAGCCCGAAGACGCGGTCGACGCACCAACCATCATGGTCGCGAAGTTGCCAGCCACGCTCTGGTAGCATATTGATGGCACCCAGCTGTCTGCCCGGATCATGGCGCGGCTGATCAGCCCGCGACGAAGGGCGAGAAAGCGCTGGGCAGGGGAAAAGAACAGGCCGCGCGCCACGAAAGTCCATGACGCTGAAAGAATAGCCACCATTGCAGAGCAGGGTGCCCGAGGCCTCAAACGCATCCTCTCGGAGCAGGTCGCCAGAGACGTCGGCCCCAGACAGGAGAGGCCGTGCAGGTCACCAGTCCTCAGTCGCTTGGTCTCGGAGCAGTGAACCAAGGGCCCCAGACGAACTCAGGAGCGAGATATCACGGGGGAGGCCACGACCAGCCACCGCAGCAGGCTGGCCCACCATAGTAGCGAAAGGCCGTGCTTGAGCCTCGAGAGCAGTCGTCGAGCCAGAGGCACCATCGCCGTCTACGTGGAGGAGCGGGACGGTATCCAGAACGATGGCGGCCTCGACAACGCAGGTCCCAGGAAGCAGCGGTGTCGTGCCAGGCGAGATGGGCGAAGACGAGGACGACGAGCTGGTCGAAGCGCTGGGCGACTTTGCTGAAGTGCTGCAAGAATCAGGAGGCCGGCGACGTGAGCACCGAGCTCTGCGGCCAGAAGAAAGCGGAGCCCGCGAATGTGATGAGGCCCCTGGCGGAGCTGCGCGAGTAGCTGCTTTGACGCGCGACTGTCTCGAGGGACCAGACAAAGGCGGCCGAGCCATTGGCAGCGCTGAGACAGGTGTAGTACATGGCCACGACATCGAGTGCGGCGCGGCCCTGCTCGATCACGCTGCCGAGGAAGCCCAGACGCCCCGGCGCCGCGGTAGGCCGCGAGTAGCCAAGCTCTTCCTCCACAAGTCTCCGAAAAAAGGACCGCGCATGAGATAGTGCTTGAGGGCGTCAGGGCAGTGCTTGCAACCAAGGCGGCAAGAGAGGCGGCCATGAGTTTGGAGTGCGCGGTGCGACGTGGCCCAGCCGTTAGCGACCGTCTTGATGTGCGCGAGAGCCCACGGCATCGAGCATCCACGCAGGCATTAAAGAATGTGGCCCCATCGGCGCAGTCGAACGCCGGAGCGGCCGTCGAGGTACATCTCAGGGAAGGTCCAAAAGACGCTGGCGGCGAAGCAATTCGACAGCGGGCATGGAGTAAGGCAGCGCTTGGTCGCCCTCGTGACAGAGCATTGTGGGCCAGCGGAGGATGGAGAATGCTCATACCACTCCCGAACTGGCTGCAAGCCGAAAGGCGGTGTAGTCAGGGACGACCGGGAGGGCGTCGCCTGCCTGAGCGCGCGCCAACGTTTCCACAAACGCTTCCCACTTAGAAATATGGGCATGGGCGCGTGGAAGATGCTTGCGACGGCGCCCGTAGATCACCCAGGCGATCGCGTTGACGCTGTGGCCCAAGATGGAGACACTGAAATTCAGGAAGGGTCGCATGGGCTGTGCTGGTCAGCGCACCAATGCTAAGTGCGAACCACGACGGGGTTGAAGGACCTCCAGCGCTGCGAAGCTGCAGCCAAGCCGCCATGTTGAAGGCGCCGAGGAGGTCACGAAAGGTTCTTGAGAGCGCGACATGCTCCTCCTTGAGGAACCACTCTGGCATCATCCTGTACTGGGCGACGTAGGGGAGCGCAGACTTGATTATGGTGGTGTAGTTGGTGGCGAGAAGCGACGCTGCCAGTGGGCCGCAGCCAACGGGGCGCGATCGCAACATGACCTCGACCGAGGGCGCTAACCAGCAGGAGCTCTCATCAGCAGCTGGGCCCAAGACCGAGCCCAAGTAGACCGGCGTGCCCGAGACCTGGGTCTTCGCGAAGAATGGAACCGTAGCAGCGAGAACTTGCCGATCCGTCGTGACAAACCACCAGGAACGGAACGTGCTAGGGGACGAGCGCGCACTTGGCCAGCCTCAGCGAGAGGGTGGCAACGGCCTCAGCGATCTGCATCACCTCAGCAAACGCCCGTAGTGCCTGCAGTTGTTTGACAACGCAACCGAAATCGTCAGCACGTGCCCGCGCCAGGCCAGGGCGAGCGCCTTCTAGCCGCTCATGTAGATCGAATAAGAAGCACGCGGTGGCGGCAGCGTAGATCGAGCCGCTGAGTGAGCGGCTCTAGATGATGCCCGAAGATATCCGCCACGCAACCGCCGGCATCCCGTTGGCCAACGCCGCGGCGCCCAGGGCATGGTAGAGCGGATCGAGCACAGCCGCAAATGCACCGGGAGTCTGCGTTCGACGAAATACCATCACCATGGATTTCTGCGCGCGGCTCGCAAAGGCCGCGCCGAAGTCCAGCGCGACGAGGGCGGGGAGGTCACGATCTGCAGAGGGGGAGTTCGAGTACGTGCGTTGGGCCACGTCCAGCTCCAGCACGTCGACGCCAATGTTGCGCTTCGGGATGGGGCCGCGCCGGGGGCGCGGCTTCCAATCCATCGGGGGCCTGCTGGGCTGAATGTGGGCGGTCGCAGTGATGGACTTGATGTCGGCGCTGGAAAGACCGCGCGCCCGCGGAGAACCAGGTGCGCGAGAGGATCCAGCACCCATTCAGTCGCCCGCCTCATCGCCCTTTCGGAAGCCAAACCTGGAGCGAGTCATTCCAGCTCTTGAATATCGCCTGTCCGCTCATGATTCATATCATCGCGCCCGCTAAAGCATTGATGCCTGAGGAGGTGGCCGCCCGCGCCGAGTGCTGGATGGAGCCCTGCCCAGGCTTGGAGTAGTGCATCTTCTGAGCGCCGCGACGTGGAAGGGCGAGCGACGGCGGCTCAACTTTGAAGAGAGAGGAATGCGCGGCTCACTGTAGCGTTGCGCCAGGGTGAGGTCGATCGGCTTGGCTCCGAAGATCGCAGCCCAATGCTCCATCGACCGCTCGGTCATCATTGACGCGTCGCTGGCGGCGCAAGTCGGGCCCGAAGGGTGTCTGGCAGCACGCAGGGCGAGCCACCGATGGAGATGCGACAAAATGGCCGGACGGCGTCTGCCGCCGCGAGCTGGTGCCAGAAGGCCCGGGGTGTTCGGGGCAGCGCGAGACGCCCCTCATGGCGTGCGCGAAGCCGATTAAAGGAGCCGGAAAAACACACAAAGGAATTGCACACGAAAGGTATTGGCACTTCCACCGGTGCAACGCATGTGCGCACATGCGACTGGATCCCCAGCGATCCGAACCAGGGTTGATGCACGGCCGCGCTCTAGGATGCAGTTGACATGTATGGTGTGGCAAGGCTGTCGGCGGCGACAAGATCCCAAAGTCCGCTACCGACTAACATTCCATGGTGGTTTGGCACAGCCAAACCACCGTGCAACGTCAGCTTGTTCATCCGTTGACAGCAGCACGCGTCGCGACAACATACCGAAGTAGCGCGCGCGGGCATGCAGGGCCCGCGACGCGGCTGGCCAGCTGCCAGCGCGACTTCGACAAAAGAGCCGACATCCACGCAGGATCGTTTTGGGCGTGGTATCCGGCGCAACGACATCGCACTGCCAGGCGCTGCGGCCTTGCGATTGTAGCGCCAGGCCCCGCGCGTTCCTCGAGGCGGGAAAGCAATGTCTACACAATGGAATCGCAAGTGCTCTTGTGGGGGCGGCGAAAAACGGTCGTGCACAAAGGAAATTCCTTTACGTGCCCCCCGCGTCGGCAGTTTAACCAGACCGTGCGCGAAGGAATTGCGCGAGACTTCGTGGCGCACAAAGGAATTGCAGCAACGCCCTTTGGGTTGCGCTCTTCGCGCGCGGCGACAGCTCCGGGCTGGAAAGGAAGGGCGGGGGCGGGGCAAGGCACAGCAGGGGAAAAGGAAAAAGAAGAGGATAGCGAGAAAAAAGCGAAGGAAGCAATGGAAGGAAGCCAGGATGCGCGCAAGCGACGATAACACTGCGCGCCGAGACAGTTGTTCGTTCGTTCGGTTGGCCGTGCGGCAGATGAATAGAAAAAGGACGGTTTGCTGCCTATCGAATGGACTTTTTGGGAATGAGACTCGCGCTCTCTTCCCGACCCCCTTTCCCACGCCCCGTTGCGAGCGCGCGACGATTTATCCTGGCCCGCGGGCAGAGGACTGCCAGTTGCTGGTGAGCGGTCTTTCCACCCGTCACGCGTTCCGAACATATGCGACCAGCTCAACGCACTTGCCGCGCAAACCGCCAGCTCCAAAGACCGACGCCACGCCGATCCCCGCATCCGCGCCAGGTACCCTCTCAACGACGCCCCCTTCCGGCGTCAAACCAAACAAACAAGTTGTGTTTATGTGTTTTTCCTGTTCTGAGATCAGCATGGCGACGCTGTATACTATGAAACCAGCGCTGAAAAGAAGCAGCATGGCGAAGAGCAACGCGTTGGTCACTGATCAAGAAATGGTAAGCCGTAGCATGATTGCATATGAGATTCCGGGCCAGCTTGGTGCGATTCCGCCAAACAGCTCATGACACATCTGTCACGCTAGCAGCAGGAACGCCGGAATTGCTGTGAACGCCCGGGCAAACGGACGATCACGGAAATCAGCAGCAACCTCCCGTATAGCCCATTTGTGCAGCTCGATCTGCCGCGGGGGGCTCTTGTTGGAATAACTCAGATGCCGGCAAAACTCCTGAATTTGTCGTTGGAACGCACCAGGCTCGAACAAGTGGCGGGAAATCCAATGCGCGCGAGGAGGTTTGGGCGCGCGCTGGGTAAACTTGACCACATGCGCGGGCGCGATCACTACCGCGACGATCGGCGAGGACCTCAGGGTTGCCCTTGACATAAGGTTACGACGCCAGCTGCGTAATAATCCTCCCAGGCCACCTGATCCACAATCTGTCCAATATCGAAACCGACTGCGAGTTCCCGTCGAGGCGCGTGGACCCATCCGGCGAGATCTCTGCCTGCCCTTTGCCTTCAGCAAAGAAGCTGACGGGGCTGATAAAGCAGAGGAGGGGCCCCTGGGGCGAAGTTCATGTCGCAGTGGGCCGCCGCCGCGTCGTGCAAAGGGTCGGCCTGCGCCATCTGCATGCCAGTCGCCAAAACTCTCGAAGCCGAATTGCGCTGCGCGGCGGCGAGGTCGTGATAATGTACGTTGAAGTGAACGATGCGGAGGCCCTCCAGTTGCAGCGCCATGCGTAGCGCGCGACCAGGAACCATAATATGACGAGAGACCATTGCTTAGCACCCCGCTGGAAGAATTGTTGCCGCACCACCTTTGACTGCCCACCCCTCGCAATAGCAGGTGCAACGTCGCGCGGCAAGGGCCGCTTTGCAGAGAAAGTCGGCCAGCTGCTCCTCGCCCTGGCGCGCCGACTGGGGAGAGACAGCTCCGCGGGTGCAGCCCAGGCGCTCGAGGTAGGCGAGCTTCGGCTTCGCGTTGGCACCCTGGCACTGCAGAAGAGCCCTGGTATTCCATGACGTGAATGAGAATGTGGGAGCGCCAGTAAGATTGCCATGCCTACTAGACGCGAAGTCGTCAGAGGCTCCGCTCAGCAGACCCAGCTGGTGCACCGATGGTCGGGAGCGGCCGAGAGGGGGGTGTCCAAGAGGGGGGGGGGCAAATCATGACCGGCGGCATGTGAGGGCCCAGCGGGGGGGCCAGGGACGCAATGAAATAAGAAGAGGCGCCATGAAATCTGGGGAAATATCATGGCCCACGCCATGATATCCACCCACCCACCCAGTCATCACCCCCCTCTCTTCCGCCCCCGAGATGGTCTTGACCGCATCAGCCAAGCGCTCTCCGGGTAGACCAAGCTTATGAGCGATGTTATCGGCCCGCGCGATCTCCGAGGCGGCGTTCCCAGGTTTGAGAGAGAGGCGTAGCACTGGGCCCCATCCAGCCACGATGTGCCCGCGGCCGCGATCGAACAACCACCACTTGGAGCTGTCGGTCTCACCGAAGGCTTCCCGAAGCTTGCGCCCGTGGATCTCGAGCTTGATCTGTCTTGGGTTCTTGCCGGCGCCGATGTGGAGGAACGCTTGCTGGCTGTCCGTCGCGAAGATTTCAAAGCGCTTCCATTGGCCAGTCGCGATGCGCCGGGCACCGGGAATCTGGGTGACGCGTCGAAAGGCATGGCCAGCAGCTCCAGCGAACTGGGTGGTGAAATGTCTGGCGACGTCCTCGGGGGAGGCGATCGTGAAATACTTGGCCTCGGCATCCGACTCAACAACCCAGTCAGTGAGAACCTGCTGCGCGGCACGGAGCTTGACATGGTTGGAGGACATGACCCTGATAATCGTCGCGTCGCCCTCCCTGTCGAACCCAGTTGCACTGACGGGAACAGGCTTGGGCTTGGCGCGGGCCAGCGCGAGGGCACCACGAAGCTCTTGAACATGTCCGCGCAGGGTCTGCAGCACTGTACCATGTTCATCAGGGCGGCTTTCGCAGGCACGTATCTTGATCGTGTGGCCGTCGAGCTGCTCCTGAAACCTCCTCTGGAAAGCGTCGAGCTTGTCAGCGCAGGGCCGCTCGGAGGCATCGCGAACAATGGTGGGGAGTTGCTGAACACCTTCTGCGAGCTTGCCAGCAGCAAGAACATGGCCAGCAAGCTGATGTGCAAAGTACTTGACCTGGTCAGACACAGCCGCGGAGACGACGGTGGGCAGAACGCGGACCAATTCGTCACGGTGCCCCGCCAAGATTGCTGGATGATACTTCTGCTGCAAGCCTGTGCACATAGTCACATCACCACATCGTCCACATCAGATAAGCCTGTTCATCGTCCACATCTCCTTCACCAGCAGGTTGAGAACGACCAGGGGCAGCCGCACGATAATTGTCAGGAGCTGCATGCACAAAAGAACCGCTTGCATCATCAGCCACGCGGTCACGATCCACGGAAAAACCAAACCGTCCACGAGACTCCTTGGGTTTCTTATTGGGCCTCTTTGCGCGCTTGACAGCGGGGGCGACATCACCAGGAATGAGGCTCTGTGTGCTTGGGGAAGCAGAAACGGTAAACACCTCCGTTTACCCACGGACCCGATCGCTGGGTGCGTGGAAGAAGGGCCCCGCAACACTTCAGGAAGTCTTGCCTGCCGCGGACCAGCGGTATCCAGATTTCCCCCTGTGGAAAACATCATCTTGATAAATAATGGCTACGGAGAGGAGGGGGGAGGAAGAGGAGGAGGAGGAGGAGGAGGAAGAGGAGGAGGAGGAGGAGGAGAAAGAGGAGGAGGAGGAGGAGGAAGAGGAGGAGGGCAACCACAACGGAGACCACGATGACGGCGGCGGCGTCGAACGCCGACCACGACTGCGACCGTGCCGCCCGACGGCCAACGCGGGTGACCGACGGCGGCGGCGACGGCGGCAATGACGGCAGCGACGGCGGCGGCAAGCGGCGTCGGCAAGCGGCGGCGACGGCCACACGTAGGCCTCCAACATGGGTTCCGAGTACATGGGGCTGGGGGATCGCGCCGCATCGCCGATACATCGTCGACGCATCGGTGATGCATCGCCGATGCACCGGCGATGCATCCATCGTCGACGTGGGCGATGCGTCGGCGACGTCGGCGTGAAGCAAATCGGGCTCCACATCGAGCCGATGCATTGGCGATGCGGAGCGATCCTCCGACCCCATCCATCCCGACCCCATCTAGGAGGCCTAGAGGCCACCCGACGGCCTCCCCCTGCGCGTGCCCGTGGTGTGCGAGCGGGGGCAGTAGAAGAACCCACAACTGCAGAAGACACAAACTTTTGGCGATGCGCGCGGATCTCTCGAATCTGCGCTGGACCGCCTCCCTGGCGCACGGAGCGCGCCAGGAGCGGCGCTGGAGGCGCCGCCAGGGGGGCCCAGCGCAGATCCAAGAAATCCGCGAACATCGCCGAAAGTAAATGTCTATAGCATTTGTCCTTCTTAGCGGCAGAGCCGCCGATAGATCAGCGAGAGGGTCCCGCTAGTGCATCAGCACACTCCTGGGCAGGTTGGGGCCATAGGGCCCCTATCGGAGATCAATGGGCGAATGGGGGTCGATGCGTCCCACCTGTGCGGAGGAGGAGGAGGAGGAGGAGGAGGAGGCGGATGAGGAGGAGGAGGGTCCTCCTCCCCCTCCCCCTCCTCCTCCTCCTCCTCCTCCTCCTCCTCCTCCTCCTCCTCCTCTTCCTCCTCCTCCTCCTCCTCCTCCTCCTCCCCCTCCTCCCCCTCCCCCTCCCCAGCGACGCCCGTGGGGGTAGGGCCTCCCCTTGCGCCTGCCCGTGGCGCGCGAGCGGGGGCAGCGCCGCGGGGCCCGCGAGCCAGGCGCGCCCCGGCCACGGCTCGGCGGGCGACGCCGCGCCGGGGCCGACGGGCCTGCGCGCGGGACGCCGGCGGGACGCCGGCGGCCCCGCCTCTCTAAAGGGGCCCCAGGAGACACACACACACACACACACACACACATATATATATACACACAAATAAACATATTCCCCATATTTTCCCATATGTTCTGGGTGTTTGTCTTCCCCCCGACTTCCCATAGTTTCCCATGTTTTTCTGGGAATCGACGATTCATTGTGTCTGTGTGTTTCTTTCCCTCCTGACTCTCGTTCTCAAGGGCTACCCGCTTCGCGCTTCACGCTGCGCAAGGCGCGAAGCGCAAATCACTTCGCGCTTTCGCGCTTCCTCCCAGGGGAGAAGAGGAGGACGAGGAGGAACCGGAGCCGAGCCGCGAAGCGCGGAGCGCGAATAACTTCGCGCCCTCGAGGGCGCCCTTGCGTTCTCGCTATCGTACGAAGCCAGCCGCCGTCGTCGTCGTCGTCGTCGCCGTCGTCGTCGTCGTCGTCGTCGTCGACGTCGTCATCGTCGTCGTCGCCGTCGTCGACGTCGTCGTCGTCGTTGTGGTCGTGGCCGTGGTCGTGATCGTGGTCGTGGTCGTGGTCGTGGTCTTGGTCGTGGTCGTGGTCGTCGCTCGTCGCTCGTCGTCGTCGTCGTCGCACCCACCGCCAGCAACGTGGAGCTACATGTTGTGTTTGTTCGTTGATGCGTTCTGGCTCTCTGAGGCATTCTGGGGGGGTCTCGTTGACAAGGATGGATTCCCCTCGGGATCCTCGTGAGAACGCATCTTCGGATAGATCCGCGGTCGACTTTGAGTCGTCCTCGTTGTCGCCGTAGCCGACGTCGTCGTCGTCGTCGTCGCCATCGTCGTCGTCGCGCTTATTATGCTTGTATCTACCCTCGCTCTCCTGCTTACACTGCTCATTATCATGGCTATGCTGCTCCTCCTTTCTTCTTCTCCTTTTCCTTCTTCTGTCCCTCGTCATCGTCCACATGCTCATCTCCTCCTCCTCCTCACGCTGCTCCACTTGTTTGCCCTCCTCGTCCTGCTGCTCGGCCTCCTCCTCCTCCTCCTCCTCCTCCTCCTCCTTCTCCTCCTCCTACGTATGACGTTCCAGATGCTCCCCCCACGTCATCCTACCTGCTCTTCCTCCTCTTCCCCCTTCAATATTCCTTCCCCTCCTCCTTCTTCCTCCATTTTCCTCTGGTCGGAGGGTTGGGGTTCTCTCGAACCTGCCTGACTGCAACCATTGATACATGCCATCCGGAACCCAGGATGGCGTGCAACAGCTGTAGTCACTCTGCGTTCGGACTTCTCCTGCTCTCCCTCCTCCTCCTCCTCCTCCTCCTCCTCCTCATCTAGCTCACTCCTGCGCTGACTGCTCCTTGTCCTGCCCTCCCTCCCTCCACGATCGAACCGATCCTCCCGTCCGTGCTCCGCATCGTCCTCCTCGCGGTCCTCCCCCTCCCCCTGTCGCTTCCCTTCCTCGACGTTCCCAACATCTCTCCAAACACCTATCGAAATTGGATCCCCGTTTTCGTATACGCTCCCTTCGCCGCCCCTCCCCCCGTCTCTCTGACCCCCCTGCGCCCCCCACATGCTATCTAGCCCTCGTCGGTAGGAGTTGTGCGTGCAAGCTCTTGTGTCCAGAACCACTGCAGCTTGTGGAAAGGCATGATCCCTTCCCCAAGAAACCGACGCGCACTGGATATGGATCAAAACCTGGCTCGATGCATGCCCATGTTCCAGTGCGCCTCGGCCTTGCGGCACTTTCTCCAAGAACGTCCAAGACGCATTGGATACGTATATAATTGCTGCTCACAAGCAACTCCTCCCCGATGCAATTCACGAAGGATCGACCAGCGGGCAATGAGTCTCGACAGAGCCTTCCGCACTGATCTTATCACGAGCGTGCATTCGCCTGACAATGTTTCACAGCGCACGTCAACAGCACCTGCACAACGTATTCGAGACCAGGCACACAATCCATAACCCAAGAGCACAAAGTGCCAAACAGTTGAGCGGATGGACGAAGGGCTGTTTTCACAATCGCAAGCTCCTATGTGCTACAGTGACCGAGGTCGAGCACGTCGCCCAATCACTTTTGCATATGTCTGTTGCCAAGCGTCGCAGTCTAGCATTGAATGGTGGGCTGCGCTGCCAACGGTGCAAGCCGTAGCTATCTCACCGCCCCGACCCTTCCTGGGCCGCTCCACTCCACGTGGCAAGGCCACGGGGCGGGGCCACGGGGCAGGAACTCCGCTCCTGTGACGAAACCGTGGTCTCTTCATTCTTCAGCCCCACGGAGCCCCAGAAACGCGCCAAAAACCCACGGGCCCGTCACCGTTCCAGCGGGCGACCGCCTCAACGGGCAGGCGCAGCTGCACGCACCTGCGCCTGCCGGCAGGGGCATCTGGGCGGGAGGGTGCTCGGCCGGAGTTGCTGTGCCTGAGCAGTGGTGCGTGCTGGGTCTGCTCGGCTCCAGGATCCTCCTCCACGCCAGTGCCTCCCCCCGACCTGCTCCTCCTCACGCTCGGCGCACCCGCCCTGGCCCTCCTCCTTCTCCAGTCCCTGCCAGCTCCTCCGCCCTCTCATTTCCATCCTGCACCTTCCCGTTTCTGCCCCCTCAACCCTGCTCTGGCCCCCTTCGCCTTCCAAATCCATCTCCTACTCCTCCCAGTCCCCCTCCCTATCCCCATCCCCCTCCTTCCACTTGCCCCCATGCTGCCTCCCCTGGTGCCGCACGACTGTGCGCCCTCTTCCCGGGCCAGATGCGCGGAGACTTGGCCGTCGGACTCCCGCGATCACCAGCACCGCAGACGATGACGACGCCGCGTGGCGACACCCGCACATCAAAATCGACATTCCCTGGAGCGCATCTCGGGCTGGGATTCGGAGCGGATCGGGCGATGGCGACAAGGGTCCCACCAAAAAAAGCCCCAACCAAGATACACATGCTACTCGTGTATCCGTCGGTGTGTGTGTGTGTGTGTGTGTGTGTGTGTGTGTGTGTGTGTGTGTGTGTGTGTGTGTGTGTGTGTGTCGGCCCCTTGCTTCTGGAAAGCGTGGCTTCTCGAGAAGCAACTGCCAGGAGCCCGCCGAGCAGAACATGCGGTCACGCTTCGGGCAAGGTCCCTGCGCTTCTGCCCTCCTGGCAGGAACCAATGCCCCAATCAGAGGTTCGGATTGAAGGCTCCGTAGCATGTCCCCTCCGCGGGCGCCCTGCAGCCCCTCCCCCGGCCCCGCAACCCGGGCATGCCACCCTCTCCCAGGCGCCCGCTCGAGCGCGGCTGCTGACTCGCGGGGCAGCACAGCTGGAAGTACATCGAGCCGCCGGTTGCGCAACAGGCTGCGCCGTGAATCGTGCCATTCGTTGCATCCTAATTCTGACTACCTACCAGACCACCCCAACCCAACCCGAAGACCCGAATTTCGGGCTGCGGGGGGTAAGGGTTCCACATGTGTTTTTTCTATGTTTCGAGGGTAAATCTGAGCGTTCTGGTTTGGTAAATCGAGGGTAAATCTGAGCGTTCGGGTTTGGTTGGGGTGGTTTGGTGGGTGAAATTCGGTTGCACAATCGACTGCCCCAGAGGAAGTTGTGGCGTTGGTCCCTCCTCCCTCCGCTGTCCGTCCTCATTCTGCCCCCGAGCTCCAAAGGTTGCACCGCGCCATCAATTGCGACACTGATTGCGTCCGAGGTTCCACCATTGGTTGCACCACAGGTCGTGCCGCCGGCTGCGGCAATGGTTGAACCGAATGTTGCACCAGAGGTTGTGCTTCGGGAGGTCGCGAGAAGTTGCGCTATGAGCTGGGTTGCCTCACAGGTTTCGCCAGTGACCGCGGAAACTTACAACGGCCTCTTGGTTGCGCCAAGGGTTGCGCACTACCTGATCTGAAACAGCCTGCTGGTAGTCGCGCCATGGGTTGCTCCCTCTGCCGTCGAAACTTACAACCGCCCGTTGCGCAATTGGGTGCGCTCTTGGTCACTAGAACGCAAACCTGTTTCCTGTTGGTTGCGCTCTCAGCTGTCAACATGATTTCATCGCGTGCTATTGGCTGCGGCATGGGGTGCGCCCATGGATGCGGAAACTAGTGCCGTCTGCTACCAGGCGCGACCAATTCAGACCAGCTTACTTCCCGAAGTTGGGGTTCGAACTACGCCCGAAGGCAACGTCAAAAACACATTATGATCAACAGCACAGACGAAGAAGAAAACGAAGACCACGACGCCAGCCACTACAGCAATCAACACACACACACACACACACGGTAAGAAATCTTGTCATACGAAATCTGTGGGGCCATTATTCGTCAAACTTGAAGGGTCCTCCATCCTCCAGCGACTGTGCGGGGCCCAGGGGGACATAGACCTTCCCGTGGGGCAAATGCTGGCAGGCCACTTCCATACGGGCGTGGACAAATCCGCCCCAGCGCACAACCAAGCTCGCTGCAATTTTTCCGGCCGCGCGGAACTCTGGAAGCCGCGCCAGATCCCCCTCCCTGCGCGCCAGGGGCGGCACCGACACCGCCGCCAGGGGGGCCCAGCGCAGATCCAAGAAATCTGTGCGCGGAGCTCCGAAAGCTTATGTGTAGGCCATGCTTGAAGGGGCCCCAGGACACACTAATAAATACACACAAATAAAAAGATGCCCCATGCTTTCCCATCTTTTTGGGGTTCTTGTCTTCCCCCCCACTACCCATATTTTCCCATATTTTCTGTGGGATCGACGATTAATTATGTCTGTGTGTGTTTTTTCCCTCCTGAATGCTTTGTTCTTTCGTGCCCATTTCCAGCTGGCCGCAACAGGCCCCCCCCCGAGCACAGTCGGACCCGGGCCAGAACACCACCACTCACGAGCAGGAGGCCCTCCGCCGGCCACAATCTTTGCTTGACCAAGAAGGGGGTCCAGCCGAAAGGGGGGTGGTGCAACAGGTTTGGGGCGATTGTTCTGCAAATGTACTAGGCCAGAGAACGGCAATTGTTTTGCAAATGTATTGCAAGCAATAGGTTTTGGCAATTGTGTTGCAACGGATGTATTGCACACGAAACCCCAGCAATACATTTGCGCACTGGAACGTATTGCACGCCCCAAGTCCACTCCAACCCCAGAAACCTATTCAACCAAATCTATTGCACCACCTCCTTATCGCTGGACCCCCTTTTGGGTCAACCAGAACAACGCCCAGACCTCCTCAGCGTACCCCCCCTGAGGATGCACAAGAACATCCAACGAGCACGGAGAACATCGCACATCAAGGTATTACCCTCCCCGCGAGCCGACCGCGGCCCGGCTGCAGTCCGGGGCGGCCTCGACATCTCGGCCCTGGGGCCTGGGGCGCCACATGGGGCGCCGCAGGAGGCGTCGCCGACGGGTCGAGACCGCCGAGAGGGCCTGTTGAGGCAAGCCGGGGCTGCGCCACCCGAAGCCTTGCCTCGGGCGCGCGCTAACAGCAGGGGGACCAAAACTGGCGGCGCGCACCAAGGGGTAGGGTTAGGGGGGAAGGCTTCCCAGAAGGATACTGCTTCTTCGAAGGCGCCGGCCCTGCATCTACAGACAAGGCCCGCGCCTTCTACGAAGCAGGGGTGGTTCTAAGAAACCCTCCCCCCTCCCCCTACCCCCCCTCTGCGCGTGGCCGCAAGAATCTGCATAAACATAAACATCCGGAGCTCCGCGCGGATTGCTTGGATCCACACTGGGCTTCCTTCCCGGCGCGCGGAGCGCGCCAGGGGCGGCGCCAGGGGGGCGCCGGGGGCGTTCAGCGCCGATCCAAGCAATCCGCGCGGATGCTCGATTTTGTGTTGCGTCTGCTGTGCTGTCTTCTTCGAGACATGGCGCTCTGGGCGATATCGCGCCAGCTTTGCCTGGGAACGGGGCCCGTCGCTGACCCACGCACCTGGATCCGTGCGGGACTGCCTATCAGACCACCCCAACCCAACCCGAAGACGCGAATTTCGGGTTGGGGGGGTGCGGGCTCCACACGTGCTGTTTCAATGCTCCCCGCTTCCACCACCCCCCCTCTGGAGATGGAGAGCAAAGTGAGGCCTTCGGGCTGGGCGGGGCTGGTTTGGTGGGTGGTGAGCGTGTGCCTTCGCGCGACTGCCCACGCCACCACGAGACGACGACGCCGCCCTCCGCATGACAGGCCGCCCGGCGGCGGCCCTCGCGAGGGCCGCCGCGAGGGGTGGCGCGGCCGGGCGGGTCCTGCCGCCGGGCGGCGAGCCCCCGCCGACATCGGCCGTCTGCGGCCGGCTGTGGTCGCCTCCCGGCCGTCGTCGTCGTCGCCGTCGCTGTGCTCGGCTGCGTCGTCGCCGTCGCTGCCGCCGGCGCCGTCGCTGCCAGCGTCGCAGGCGTCATCGACGTCGGCGTCGGCTCGGTCGTCGTCAGCGCCGTCGGCGCCGGCATCGCGGTCGCTTCCTCCTCCTCCTCCACCTCCTCCTCGTCCGTCTCCTCCTCCTCCTCCTCCTCCTCCTCCTCCTCCTCCTCCTCCTGCTCGTCCGTCTTCTCCTCCTCCTCCTCCTCTTCTTGTCCAGTCCGATCTCCTCTCTCCTCCGTTTTTGTTGGGGAGGGGGGCGGACAACCACCGCGAGACTCCGATCGAGCTGCCATGAGTTTCCGCTTGGCGCAGAACTGAAGGTCAATCCACCGCGGACGGAAGTAGAGAGGAGCCAGGAAGAGGAAGAAGAAGAAGACGAAGAAGAAGAAGAAGAAGAAGACGAGGGGAGTGAGGAAGGAGTGAAAAGCAGACTGACTCTCGCACGACCCAAGTCAGTGCGATGTGCTCTACAGTGCAGCGGCCACTTCCCAGAAATCTGCATGGGAGCGTAAGTGGAGAGGAGGAAGGACCAGGAAGGCGAGACTCACAGGTAGACGACACATAAGAGGAGCTCGTTGAAGAACGACTTGACAAAAATAGCCGTCCCCGAAGAAGATTACGGTCGAGGGGTGCAGCTTGGAGACGGGTACTGCTGCACAAGCACTTTCATGGGCCCGCCTGCTCATCGTCCTGCTCCTGGGTCGTGCACCGAATTCCCGAGTGATGGTGGTAGTGGCCGGGGTCAGCATACTGGTATGCGCCACGACTCTGTCTCGGGGGGCGGCGTAGCAGTGCTCGACTCCGTCGTGGTGGGCACCGCGGTAGTGCTCGTTTCCATGGAAGCGGGCACCCAAAGACTGTTTGACTCTACCGTGGCGGACACCGTGCTAGTGTCCGACTCCGTCGCTGTTTGCTAGGGGGAAAACAAACCTACCTCGCTTTTGACCACCCTCGCCTCCAAGAGATACCAAACGATGCCAAATTGCAGCCTGTACTGGTCAGGCCGCTTGACGAGGAGGCGCGTGGTATGGCTTGGTTTTGCCTGGAAACGAAAGCGGGGTAGGTAATTCACGCTCTGACTTGCACCGTGGTAGTGCTCAGCTCAAATTGAGGTTACTGGCATTGGGGCGCGACCGAGTCGTATGGGCACTGTGGCAGTGCCCGCCCACATCCTGGCGAGCAGCGCAGAGGCGCAACATTGCGACAATGAACTGAGAAGCACTGCGTTTATATACCGTCGGGGCCTTGACCTAAGGAACCCAAAATAAGGAACGAGACCCCTTTTTTCCATACGTGAACTTTCGATTTCCGATCGAAAACCTAAGGACAACCTCAGGCAAGCTGCGAAACACTTACGGAACACGGAGCCCCTCCCCAACAAAAAGGGCTCCTTGTTCAGCGCGCCGACTGTCGCCACACACTGTGTCAGCAAGATCGCTGGGAGTGTTGCCTGGATGCTCCAGCAGAGTCATGAGACGAACGCGCTTCACAACGGGTCTGGGGAAATAGCAATGTAATATACTTCCCTCTGGCGCGAAGACTCCAGTTGATAATGTGCATAACGCCGTCGCGCTACTGATCGTCGTGCTGCTGGCGACCGATGTGCAGCGCATCA
Source organism: Prorocentrum cordatum (assembly GCA_963575745.1). NCBI lineage: Eukaryota > Dinophyceae > Prorocentrales > Prorocentraceae > Prorocentrum > Prorocentrum cordatum. The sequence continues at coordinate 436,371 of CAUYUJ010017593.1, forward strand.
TCATGTTGAACCTCGTCGTGCTGTGGAGCATCGTGCTGTTGTAGCCCCTATCGTGAGGAGCATCGTCGTGAAGTTGGAATCCCCGTCGTGTTGCTCGTCGACGTGCAGCTGGAGCCCGTCGTGATACTCATCGTGGTGATGCTGCTGGTGATCCAAGTAGAGGGGGATCTCAGACCATCTTCTGCCGCGTTGTATCGCATGGCCCGCCCGTCCAATCAACGGACTTGTCGTTACACATGACAACCAAAATCGCAAGTAGGCCGATCAATCCCGACGCAACTTTGTGTATGCACGTCTCCATTCCCGCCCCTCTCGCGAATGTCAAGATCGCCCTGCTGTTCACCACGCAATGTGCTGTAAGTGTTCATCGTGTATCGGGCCCGTCCCCCTCGTGCTGATGACCGGGTCGGCCGAGTAGACGTCACCGCAGCCGGCCAAGTAAACGTCACCACGCCGGCGTCGGAGCCGGAGTCGGATGTGGAATTGAAGCAGGTGTTTGCAGCGGCTCATTGCACCAATCGGGACGGTACCCGATGTATATGATGTTTGTGTGGAATCGGTTCCGTGGGCTTGGTGGAGGTGTGTGTGGCGGCGTTGCCAGGAGTAGTTTAAGTCGGGCCTATCTCCATACAGGGGGATTTGGGGCGAAAAATTTTGAATATCAGAACACTGCTCCCAAAATGCTCAAAAATACTCAGGAAATAGTCCCCAGACATGTTTTTTGCTATTTTTGAATATGCCCCCTGTAGAGGGACAGGCCCGACTTAAGAGTGGTGGCCCTGGCGGGCATTTGGAAATGCAGCTGTTAGTGGTACAGCCGGGGCGTTGACCTAAGGAACCCTAGATAAGGAACGAGGCCCCTGTTTTCCAAAAGTGAAACTTCGATTCCCCATCGAACACATAGGGAAACCCTGAGGCAAACTGTAAAACAATCAAGGAACACCGAGCCCCTCCCCAGCGAAAAGGGTTCCTTCTTCAGCGCCCCGACGGTAGTGGCATCATGGTGCCCGAGCTGGCCGATGGGGGGCGCTCGGGATGCAGCCCCGGGCCCGTCCGCGGCCGGAGGGGCCGTGGTTCTCGACGCGCCCTCTCGTCTCCCTCCCTGCCACCGTGGTGCTCCGCCTGGTCTCCTCCCTGCCCTCTCTCCTCTTCACGGGCGAAGAACATTATAAAATAAACTTTTTCGCTGTCGGGGGCGCCTGTCCCTGGGCGACTGGAAAGTTTGTACCCCTCTCGGTGGCACTGTAGGGGTATAAACTTTCCTGCCGCCCAGGGACAGGCGCCCCCGACAGCGAAAAAGTTTATGTTATACCGTTCTTCGCTCGCTGATCCTCCCCCCTTCTTCCCCTGGTTAGGGGAGCGAGCGACGACATGAACATAAAAACTAAGAGGCCCGCGCGGATCCGAGATATCCGTGCGGACCTCCGAGTTTTTATGTTTATGCCACTTGTTGTTCCCCTACTGGTGCTCCTCTCTCCTCCTCGGTGTCGTCGTCGCCCATCCCACTCGTCCAGCACTCGCCTTCCTCGCTCTCCTTCTCCTCATCCTCCTCGTCCTCCTTCTCCCCCTCACCCCCTCAGGGAACCTTAGAAGATGTTTAGAACTTGTATTTGCAACTACTGGCAGCCTCCGATCACCGCCGAAAACATCAGAAATTCTGCCGGCAACATGCGGGAACCTCAGAACTCCGACAGGCAAAATTAGATGCCGCCCCGACGACTTCCAAAGCCACCCGGGGAGCATGTCTTTCCCTGCTCCACCTCCCCATCCTGTGCCTCCTGCTCCACCTACGGCTTCTTCTCTCTTCGTGCTCCCAAACATTCTCCCTTTCTGTTCCTCCCCAGAGTTCCCGCGGGAGTCCCCAGGATGAACTCGACCACCCCCCGTCCTCCTCCCCTCATCTTCCTGCTCCTCCTCTTTCTCCTGCTCCTCCTTCCTCTCCTCCTCCTCCCTCATCCTCATCACCATGCCCCCTGTGCACCTCCTCCTCCTCCTCATCCTCCTCCGCCCTCTCCCCTTCTCCTCCCCCCCTCCTCCTCCTCTTCTACTTCTTATCCGCATGAATAACTTCTCCCTGTCGCACCCCGAGGCAAGTTTTTAGGGCGGGCCAGGCGTTTCGCCTGGAACTTCCTTACCATTTATGACCCTGAAACTCTACATATTCACAAATGGACGGCGACTGGTTTTCAAAATATGGCTCTCGCCTGAGCGCCGCGCATATTCGCTGTAAAAAAATCGCAAGGGCTTCGCTGATTGAGGGCAGCTCCTTTTCAACATGTGGCTCTCGACTTATCCCTGCGCCCATTTGTGTCTACAAACTGCAGGAGCTTCACGGAACGAGGGCGGGTGGTTTTCAAAATGAGGCACTCGCCTTAGCGCAACGTACATTCGTCTTACCAGCCTGCAAGAGCTTCACGGATTGAGGGCGGTTCCACTTCAAACTGTGGCTCTCGCCTTAGTGCCTCGCACATTCGTTTGTAAAAGTTGAATGAGTTTCACATATTCCAGGGCCAACGTGCCAGAAATGATGCCTTGGAGAAATTCAGGGCTATCCGGGTACAACAGGTACGTTGGTTCGTAGTGTTGACGTCCCAGGAATGGCGTTCTGGCACGGTTCAGGCTCGCCAAGACGCACCAGTCAGGTCGATCTGTGGCGATGGAATCCCGAGAACAATGCTTTGTCATGCTTCAGAATCTTCAAGTCTTCCGACGAGACAGATCCCTCAGTGGAGATGGACCTCTGTAGGAGCCAGCATCGTTGATGACTCTTGGGCTTACACTGGTCCTCCTCCTCCTCCTCCTCCTCCTCCTCCTCCTCCTCCTCCTCCTCCTCCGCCTCCTCTCCCTCCTCCTCCCTCCTCCTCCTCCTCCTCCTCCCTCCTCCTCCTCTCCTCCCTCTCCCCTGCTCCTCTCCCGCTCCCTCCCCTCGCCCTCTCTGGATCCCCGCCCCGTCCCCCCGCCCCTCCTCATCCCCGCCTCTCAACACACCCCAATTCCTCCCCCGCTCTGCACCCCCCCCCTCCGCTCAGGGCGGCGCCGAGCGTGTCGAGCTCGTAGCCGCTGGCCTCCCGGATGGCGACGCGCAGCCGCTGGCCAATCACCCTCCGGAGCGCCTTCAGCATCGCGGCCTCTCCGGGGGGGGGGGGCCTCCCCCTCCTCCTGGTCCTCATCCTGGCTGCTCCCCTCCTTCTCCGCATCCTCTTCAAGCCCTCCTCCTCCTCCTCCTCCTCCTCCTCCTCCTCGTCTTCCTCCTCGTCCTTCTCCTTCCCCTCCCTCCCCCTGCTCCCTCCTGCCTCTCCTCCAGCTCCTCCTCGTCCTCCTCCTCCTCCGCCTCGTCGTCCTCCTCCCTCCCCTCGTCCTCCTTGTCGTCCTGCTTCTACGTTTCTATGCTCAGCCTCCTCCTGGGCCTCTCCATCCTCCTCCTCATCCCCATTCTCCTCCCCCTCCTTCTGAAACGGCGACCGCCACGGTGGGGACGACGCTGACGACCACGACGGCGGAGGCGGCGACAACGACGACGACCCCGACGTCGCACGCAGCCCAACGACACTGCTCCGGCGGAGCGACGGGCGCCAGCCCGCCGCAGGCGACGTGGGCGACGTGGGCGACGCAGCCGATCTGCGAGTCCTCACTCCCCCCCCCTCTGCGACGAAAAGGGAGGGCGGACGACGACCACGACGATGGCGGCGGCAACGACGAAGGACGACAACGACGGAGGACGACGATCACGACCACGATGACGAAGACGACGCTGACGACGACGGCACTTGCCGCGACGATGGCGACGGACGCCGACGACGACGACGACAGACGACCCGGAGGCGGCGCGAAGGCCTCGTCGCCGTGCGCTACCTCGCCCGTCTCGAGAAGGGCCTCGTAGTAGTTCGGGAGCTCCAGCGTGTTCGAGCAGGTGTGCGCCTTGCCCCACCTCCCTGACCTCACTCATGCTCCCACGCCCTTGTCGGCACGCCCCACGCAAGGAACGCTTCGCACAAGGGTCTCCGCCAACGGCCCACATGGCGGCCGCGCCCACATGGCGGCCCAGCGGGCACGCCTAGATGGCGGCTCCGCGCCCATTTCGGCACACCCCTGACGCAGACCATGCCCCTGAAGGAGCTCCACCCGCCTCCCCAACGGGCGCGCCCGCATCAGAGGCTCTGCGCCCATTTCGGCGCATCCGTCACATATATCCTGCCCCTCGGGGAGCTCCACCCACGACACCACTGAGGGCGCTCGCATGCGGGCCAGGGCCAGTTTCGGCGCACCTCTCACCCAGATCGTGGCCGAGGGGGAGCTCCACAAACGAAATCCGTGGGAGCCCTCCGCACAAGTCGGCGCAACCATCACGCGGATCGCGCCCCGCAGGCAGTGCAACTCGCCTCTACCTGCTCGCTCTGAAGCCCCCAATCCGCACTGACCCGCGGCGCGAAGTGTATACGTATACATCTATGTGTGTATATATATATATATATATATATATATATAGATATATGGTCGATCCCCCCCCAGCGACCCCCCAGAGCGCCCAAAGCACGAATACGCAACTCAACTTTGGCCTGCCATCCAGGCTGACGAACTCATCCGCTCGGCCCATCCGTCACGGGCACCGTGCGCGCAAGCATATCGGTTTCGGCCGAGGCCACGAAACACTGTGTATCACAGGTTTTTCTGTTTTTTCTGGTCTGGGAACCAACGAAACACTGCGTATCACATGTTGTTTCTGGTTTTTCTGGCTTCTGGAGCTGAAATGCTCGCCGCGGCCTCGCCCCACCGCTCCCCCACCTCCTGTTTGTCGGCACCTGAAAACAAGAAAAACCAGAAAAACCGGTGATATACAATGTTTCGTTGGTTCCCAGACCAGAACAACCAGAAAAACCTGTGATACACAGTGTTTCGTGGCCTCCGAGCAAGAAAACACTGTGTACTCTTCGGGGACTGCAGCGCTCGCCGCTCACTGGCAGTGCTCCTTGAGGAATGCCTCCTCCAGCATCTCCCCTGTTGCCAGCCACAAATCCTCGCCCCTGGCGCCCAAAGCACGAATACACAACTCAACTTTGGCCTGCCATCCAGGCTGACGAACTCATCCGCTCGGCCCATCCGTCACGGGCACCGTGCGCGCAAGCATATCGGTTTCGGCCGAGGCCACGAAACACTGTGTATCACAGGTTTTTCTGGTTTTTCTGGTCTGGGAACCAACGAAACACTGCGTATCACATGTTTTTTCTGGTTTTTCTGGCTTCTGGAGCTGAAATGCTCGCCGCGGCCTCGCCCCACCGCTCCCCCACCTCCTGTTTGTCGGCACCTGAAAACCAGAACAACCAGAAAAACCTGTGATATACAATGTTTCGTTGGTTCCCAGACCAGAACAACCAGAAAAACCTGTGATACACAGTGTTTCGTGGCCTCCGAGCAAGGCTCTGGTTCTGGTTCTGGTTCTGGTTCTGGCTCTGGTTCTGGCTCTGGTTCTGGTTCTGGTTCTGGCTCTGGTTCTGGTTCTGGTTCTGGCTCTGGTTCTGGCTCTGGTTCTGGTTCTGGTTCTGGCTTTGGTTCTGGTTCTGGCTCTGGTTCTGGTCCTGGCTCTGGTTCTAGTAGAAGCAGAGGCGAGGGGGGAGATGGAAGAGGAGGGGGAGGATGAGGGAGAGTAAGATGAGGAGGAATACTTCTCGGGTCACAGCCCGCTGTGACAGACCATGTGTCTGCGGCTGTTCGGTGCCAGCATCTCAAGACCGCGGCTTCGTGTTTTGGGCGTTTTGGGGGGTCGCTGGGGGGGGGACCGAGCATATATATATATATATATATATATATATATATATATATATGTATGAGAGAGCGTGATCCACCGCCGCTTTACTGTGTGTGGAAAATTCCCCCCCCCCTTCCTCCCTGAGCCCGGGGGTCCCCCCCCCCCCTCCGAAAATCCCCCCCCTGCTGGGACCCTTCCTCCCCCCCCCCCCCAACAACCCCCCCCCCGTCCGGGAAACCAGAGGGGGGTACCGGTTCGAACCCCACTCCCCTCCAGAAAACCGGGGGGGTCACTGCCGGTTCGAACACCTTTCCCCCCCCCCCGCCCCCCAGAAAACCAGAGGGCAGGTCACTACCGGTTCGAACCCTCCCCCCCCTCCAGAAAACCGGATGGGGTCACTACTGGTTCGACCCCCCCCCTCCAAACAAACTGGGGGGGTCACTACCGGTTCAAACCGCTCCCCCCCACCCACGCTCACCGCCAGCAAGCGACTCCCGGGTCCCTACCACCGTCCGCACCACAGCCCCCACTGCTGTCCCCCAGCACCACTGTCCTCACCACCACTGTCCCCACTGTTCCCACCACCGTCCCCACTGTCCCCACCAGTGCCCCTACCACTGTCGCACTGCCCCCACTGTCCCCACCACTGTTTCCACCACGGTCCCACTCTCCCCACTTTCCCCACGGCCCCAACACTGTCCCACTATCCCACTGTCCCCGCCGCTGTCCCACTGAGCTGTCCCACTGTTCCCACCACTGTCCCCACTGTCCCCACCACTGTCCCCACTGTACCTGTCCCATTGTCCCACCGCCGTCATCGCCACCGCCCTCACCACTGTCCCCACCACCACTGTACCCTCCACTATCCCACTGTTTCCACCACGTTCCCACTGTCCCCACACCACTGTCCCCACCACCACCATCCCCACCACCACCGTCCCCACCACTGTCCCACTGTCCCCACTGTTCCCACCATTGTCCCCGCTGTCCCCACCAGTGCCCCCACCAGTGTCTCACTGTCCCCACTCTCCCCACCATTGTCTCACCACGGTCCCCCTCTCCCCACTTTCCCCACGGTCCCCACCACTGTCCCATTGTCCCCACTGTACTTACCACTGACCCACTGTTCCCGCCGCTGTTGTCCCACTGTGCTGTCCCACCGTCCCCACTGTCCCCATCACTGTCCCCTGTCCCCACTATCCCCACCACTTTCCCCACTGTACTACTGTCCCACCACTGTCCTCACCACCGCCTTCACCACTGTCCCCACCACTACCGTCCCCACCAATGTCCCACTGCCCCCACCACTGTTCCGCTGTCCCCTCACCGCTGTCCCCACCACAACCGTCCCCACCACTGTCTGCACCACTGTCCCACTGTCCCCGCACCACTGTCCCCACCACCACTGTCCCCACCACCACCGTTCCCACCACTGTCCCAGCATCCCCACCATTGTCCAACTGTCCCGAGGAGCGGGAATCGTTTGCTGGCGGCAACGGGGGGGGGGTTCGAACCGGTAGTGACCCCCCTCAGTTTTCGAGGGGGGGGGGGAGGGGTCGAACCGGTAGTGACCCCCCCCCCTTTTCATAATGGACTGGGAAGGGGGGGGGGAGGGGTTCGAACCGGCTGGTAGTGCCCCCCCCTCGGTTTTCGAGGGGGGGACGGGTTGGGAACCCCCAGTGACCCCCCCCCGGCCTTTCCGCCAGCAGCGGTAGAACACGCTCTTTCATATGTGAACATCTAGCTATGAATGTGTATCTATGTATGTGTGTGTACGCGAAGGGAGGGCTGCGCCCTGCTCCACACAGCTGCATTGACTCGGGCCCTTCGCCAAGCATGTCTTATTGGGTGGGCAGACGGTGCAGGATCCCGACGTCCTGACTATGCCTTCCGACATGTGTAGAGACATGAAGAGCGGCATCAACATACACTTCTGGCGGTCCTCGCGGATTTCTTGAATCTTAGCTGGGGGCCCAGGCGCCGATCCAAGAAATCCGCGCGGAGAGCCACAAGTTTATGTTCACGCAGGTTTTTCTCCTTCGGATGTAGAAGCCACGGAGCCCGAGCCCGACCCTGATCCGCCTGCAAAAATGAGAAGGAGAAGACCTTCTCAAAGGGTTCAGACAACCCCCCCAGCCGTCTAAGAAGCTTTTTTAAGCCTTCCCAGCACACAAACAAAAACTCCTCTGAAGGCGCGAGGGCTTCTGAGAAGTCCCGCCGTCTTCTGAGAGGGCATCCTCCTGCTCACCCTCCCTCGTGAATGCCACGACAATGGACACCCTAACAGTCCTATCGTTGAATTCAAGTGTGTTTCAAATGTCGGAGAATGTTCTAAACTTGTTGTGGAAACATGTTTTTTTCCCGTGTTTAAGACATGCTCAACACATGCTTGAGACACCTGGAAATCGTTTGGCAGCACGCTTCCTCTCCATTCATCGACTTCCACAACACTTCCTCCCTCTCGCTCGCCGCCGCGTGCGGAGCGCTTGCCGCCGCCCGAGCGCCCGACCCGGGGCCCGCCCGCGCAAGAAAACAAGCACACGGCCGCAGGCCGAGCGCGAGGCAGCGCCGCGGGCCGGCGCCGACCGCCGAGGCTGGGAGGGCGAAGGCCACAGGGCTGGCGGCGCGCACGAGGGGGCGGAGGGAGGGGGGAGGCCCTTCCCCCGCCCTCCCCCCTATGACGAGCCTCGAGGAGGAGTAGGAGGAGGAGGAGGAGGAGGAGGAGGAGGAGGCGGAGTAGGAGGATCAGGAGGAGGAGGAGGAGGAGGAGGAGGAGGAGGAGGAGGAAGGGGGAAGAGGAGGAGGAAGAGGAGGAGGAGGAGGCACCTACGACAGTTTAAACGGCGCGGAGCAGGTCTAAACAACGACCCACCGGGCGGCCCAAGCAGCACGCGCCTCGCGCACGGCCTCAGGTGCGCTGATCCCAGCATTCCCAAAGGCGCGTGCCTACCTAGGGGAGGGCTTCTTTGAACGAAGCTGCTCCTTAGAAGGCGCTGGCCTCACATCTATAGAGAAGGCCCGCGCCTTCTAAGAACCAGGGGTTGCTTCTGAGAAGCCCTCCCCCCTCCCCCCGCCCCCCTCTGCGCGTGGCTGAAAGGGCGAGGCAAGCCCAGAGCGAGGCTCGACGGATCGACTGCGACCTTGGCTGGCGCGACGCGCAGCACGCAGCACGCAGCGTCTGGCGTGAGGCGCGTCCTATAAAGGGCCTTAATGTGGAAGGGGCGCGTGCAAAACTCCCGTCGTCCGCACCTCTGGCGCGCGAGGAAGTGAGGCCGTGCGTCCCCTGCACCGGTTCCGGCGAGTCTGACGGAATCGAGCACAGAATCTTCCATCGGCGCCCTCGCTGGAGACGTCCTCGCGAGCTCGGTCCCAGGGGAGGGTCGACGGCGCCACGGAAGTGCGAAAAAGCACGCAACACGACCTAGACTAGACACGTAGGCCTGGCGCGACACGTTCGCCGGGACGTGGGCCAACACGTGCGGAGCTGACACGCAGCGTGTCGGCATGTGCGTGTTGCATAAGTATACGGTGCGTGCTGCGTTGCAGGACGGGCGCATCAGGGCAGAGAAAGTTTCGAAGGATTGATTGCGACGCCTGCGCCGTGTTCCGCGCGGCCACCACCCGCCCCAGGTCGGGGATCTACTGGCCCAGGTCGATCCACACGTGGGTCAGTCTGGCCTTGCAAGAGCCTGCAAGAGCCTGCAGGATCCTGCAAGCTCCGGCGCTCTGACTGACCCCCCTTTGCACGGACACCCGTCCCAGACCCCCGACGCAATGATTTTTTCATGTCGTCGACCCTCACTCGGGAGCGGCCAGGGAGGGGGGTCTCCAAGAGGGGGGGGTGCAAATCATGACCGGCGGCATGTGCGCGGCCCAGCGGGGGGGCCAGGGACGTGTTGAAACAAGACGAGGCGCCACGAAATCTGGGGAGATATCATGGCCCCCGCCATGCTATCCACCCCCCCTTAGTCATCACCCCCCTCCTTGCCGCCCCCGACTCAAGCAGGCCTCGAGCCGCTCTCCCCGGGACCGGTCCCTTCCTCCCGGGTCGGCTTCTCTCGGCCTCGAGGCCCTCCCTGTAAGGGCCCCCAAGAGGCCAAAAAAGCAGCGGAAAACCTCCCGTCGTTAGGGGGAGAACAAACCTACCCCCACTTTTGACCACCCTCGCTTCCAAGAGATACCAAGCGATGCCAAACTACGGCCTGTACTGGTCAGGCCGCTTGACGAGGAGGCGCGTGGTATGACTTGGTTTTGCCTGGAAGCGAAAGCGGAGTAGGTAATTCACGCTCTGATGTAAGGGCCCCCAGGAGGCCATAAAAACAGCGGAAAGCCTCCCGTCGTGACTTTTTTGGACGCCCGAGTTATCCGGGGTAACTCGGGTCCGGGGTAACTCGGGTTTGGGTTCCCGAAAAACGAACCCGAGTTAGCCCTGACCCGAGTTACCCCTGATGATTCGGGGCTCTGGACGCCCGAAATATCCGGGGTAACTCGGGTCCGGGGTAACTCGGGTTCGGACTCCCGAAAAACGAACCCGAGTTATCCCTGACCCGAGTTACCCCTGATGATTCGGGGCTCTGACTTTTGTCCTCAATCGAGGGGGTCCGGGTTCGGAGGTTCCAGGGCGCGCCTCTGCCGGCCTCTGCCCAGAGGTGCCGCGCGGCTGCCGCTCTGCGCCCCTGGCGGCTGCCCCGTGCGGGGGGGCTGCGTGGGTCCGTGGGGAGCGGCGGTCTCTGCGTCGCGCGGCGCTCGCCCACCTTCGAGGCGCCCCGGGGCTGCGCAGATAGACAGACACACGAATCCCAGGATCCCCAAACATGTTTTTCTGTACCTTCTGGGGTCTCGCCTTCCCCAGCCACTTGTCCACAGGTTCCCATCTTCTTGTTCCAGGGAGTCGGCGGTTCTTTGTGTCTGTGTGTGCGTCTTCCCCCCTCTGACACTTGGTCGACTGACCTGGACGAACGTCCAGCAAACAGCACCCTTGCGGGAGAAGGCCCCAGAAAGCTTTACGCCGTTACGGTGGGGACCACGATGGGTCTCCACCGTAAAGCATCATCGTTCTGCGCCTCTCCCCACTCCTCTTTTCGCCGTGTGAACGTTCCACATTGGGCGGAGGGGGGGAGGAGGGGGGGGGTCTGTTTCCGGACCTCTGCTACATGCGACTGTTTGCAGCAGTGCGTCCTGCAGGGGAGGTTCCACCTGCTCGGGACAGGCGCCAAAGACCAGCCAAGATAGAATCCATGGGGGGAGGGGGAGGGGGTGCGAGGGCCCGCGCCGATCGGCAAAACAATAAGGAAACGATCACCGCATTCTGCTGCCGCTCCTCTCCATCATATTTGGTTGTCCTAGAAGCAAGCGCAGGGGGGGAGCGAGAGCAGCAAGGGAAACGTGCGATCGTGGTGTATGGCGAGAGAAGGGAAGGCGAGTGAAAGGCGTGTCCTCCTCCTCTTCCTCCTCCTGCTCCTCGTCCTCGCCCTCATCCTCCTTCCACGTCGTCGTGCTCCCTCGCCTGCGCCTGCATCCCCGCGTCTGCCGTCGACGTCTCCCTTCCTCCCCCCATTCATCCCGATCCTCTCCGTCATCACTCCATTATAATCCGCCCTCTCCCCATCTAGCCTCCCCTCCTTTCTTCTCCCCTCCTCCTCCTTATCCTCCACACCCTCCTCGTCCTCCTTGTCCTCCTCCTCCTCCTCCTCCTCCTCCTCCTCCTCCTCCTCCTCCTCCTCCTCCCCATCATCATCATCATCATCATCATCATCATCATCATCATCATCATCATCATCATCATCATCATCATCATCATCATCATCATCATCATCATCATCATCATCATCATCATCATCATCATCATTATCACCATCATCAACATCGCCATCAGCAGCATCACCATCATCAATGTTAGCATCACCATCGTCATCGTCGTCATCATCATAATCACAATCAGCATCAGCAGCATCATCATCACCATCACCATCACCAACATTATCATCATCATCATCCCCATCAACATCAGACCATGATGATCATCATCATCAACATCACCATCATCGATATCATCATCACCATCGTCGTCATGTTCTTCATCATTATCATCACCACCATCATCAGCAGCAGCATATGATCACCGTCATCATCTTCAGCAGCATCGTCACCAGCATCATCACCAGCATCACCACCAACATAATCATGATCACCACCATCAGCATCACCACCATAAGCACCATCATCAATATCATCACCATCATCATCGTCACCACCACCAACAACATCGGCCTGACACTCATCATCATCACCACCATCACCACCATCATCATCATCACCATCATCACCACCATCATCATCATTAACATTGCCATCATGACCTTGGCCGCCATCACGCTGCTGGTGGTGAGTTGATGCATGCTGAGAATATCTGATGGGACTGTCCCTCTGCCTATTCTCCCTCATCCTCGTCGGCGCCAACCGTCCTCCTCCTCCTACTTGAATCCCTCGTCGTCCTATTCCTCCTCTCCCCGGCCCGTCGTCCTCCTCCTCCACCTCCGTCTCATCATCCTCATCATAATCCTCGTCATCATCATCATCATCATCATCAGCATCATCATCGTCCTCGTTGCGGTCGTCTTCCTCTGCGCCCTCCTCCTTGATAATGTCGTCCTTGTCCGTGCTCCTTCTTACTTACTACTCCCGCCCCACCCTCGCCCTCGTGATCATCGTCGTCGTCCTCCTTCGCCTCCTTCTCGCCCTCCTTGCCCTCCTCCTCATTCGCCTCTTTCCTCCGCTTGTTGTGGAAGGGGAGGGGGAGGATGATGAGGAGAGTGACAGGAGAAGGAGAGGTAGAGGCACCGGAGGGAGAAAGAGAGGGAGAAGGAGAGAAGAGGGAGAAGGAGAGGGAGCAGGAGAAGGAGGGGCTGAGAGAACGAGGGGACTCGAGGAGGATGGATGAGAAGGGGTGATGGCTGGAGGGCCTCGTCTCAAATCCAGGCACGCGAGCTGGAACAGATGCGCGCCCTCGGCGCGCCCGCCGTCGATGGCGCGAAGCGCCGGCAGGATGCGGATGTTAAGCTGAGGGTGCGGACGATGCGCGGGCTGAGCGCATCACCGGCTCAATGTCGTACAGTCAGCCCGTGCAACAGAGACGCACGATAAGGATGCACGGGCCCTGGGAGGCCATGGCGACACTGTGCGAGCTGGGCGCGGCCAACGAAAGCGGCCAAGGATGGGCTGAAGACGGGAGGCAAGGGTAGCTTTGGAAAGTTGCCGACTCTTGCTAGGCGGGTCGACTGTAACAGTTCTTCAGGCGGGTTCGGATCGCTCTGTCGCGATCGCAACTGGTGTGTAGGTCCCTGCGTCTGCTGGATGCGTTCCCGAAAAGCGCCCACAGCTCCAACATGGTTACCTCCTGACTTGAAGTCGCACGTGGCTGAAAACACCAGGCAGACCAGAAAGAATGACGACCCAGGGGCGAAGGATGCCGAAACGGGCACTGCCGCCACCCCGCTCTGGCCTGCTATGGCAAGGGCTCTCCGTCTCTCACAAGGCCCCTTCCGACGTCCCCTTTGCCATAATCAGCTAGCCCTCCTCGACCCTCCGTGCCATGTCTGATCCCCTTGCTCGGCCAACCCTGGCGATCTTGCGCCCACCCGGCCCCGATCTGATCCTGCGGCAGCATGCCCAGCATCGCCGCGTGCTCCTGCGGCACATGTGGGCGAGAGACTGGGCCAAGACGTGGGAGCAGAGAGGCAGCTTCGGCGCAGGAGAGGGAAACCCATCATAAAACGGAACCAAGGCAGGGACAGCATTGGACAAGGATCCATCGGGGATCTGTGAGACTAGGCAGCTCTGGACTAGATCTAGATATAGATATATGTATGTATGTATATTTATCAATATACATCTATATATATATATACCTATAGCAGGGGCCGCTCCAGAGCATTCCAGAGCGCCCTCGGAGCGTTCTGGAGCTCTCTGCGGAGATCCGCTCTATCCTGGGCCACTGACATGCCTCCAAAAAGCGCGGCTTTTTGAACGGCGTGCGCCGCAAAACTTTTGACATTGTCACCCAAACCGCTGTTTCTCCGCTGGGACGTTTTCTCGGGCATGGGCAGACCCCCCTTTGGCAAAACGTGGTTTAGTGAAAACGACCTGAGGCCCAAACCTGGCGGGCGCACGCCTGGAAAATAACCGCCACGGCGCCCCGTCGAGAACCGAAAACGGACAATTCACTAATCGACGTGTCACTGTTGGGGGTTCGGTCCACCACCGATTTTCTTGTTCGGACCCGGGGTCGGAGAAGGGCCCGTTGGATGCCGAGATCGCGGGCAAAAGCGTTGCTTGCGTTTTGTCCCCCCCCCCGACGCCTGAAGGTTTTGTAAAGTGGGGGGCAAACCAACCTACCTCGTTTTTGACCACCCTCGCTTCCAAGAGATACCAAGCGATGCCAAACTACGGCCTGTATTGGTCAGGCCGCTTGACGATGAGGCGCGTGGTATGACTTGGTTTTGCCTGGAAGCGAAAGCGGGGTCGGTAAATCACGCTCTGATAAAAGGGGGGTGGGCGGCGGGCCGGGATGGAACCTCCCCCTTCTCTGCCACCGCCTCCTTCTCTGGCCCCTTCCCCCGCACCCCCCCGGACGTCCAGCGGACCGACTGTCTCGGCTCGCGGGCCACGGATGGGGGACGCACCCGCCCGGGTCAGTGCAAGCCCGGGCCAATCAGGCTCTGCAGCATCCTGAAAGATACTGAGGGATCCTGCCGGAGCCTGCCCGGCGGCGCGCACGAGGGGGTACAGTCGGGGCGCTGAAAGAAGGAACGCGAAATAAGGAACGAAGCCCCCTCTTTGCCCCGTGAGCGCCTCCGTGCCCCAGGAGGGCCAGAGGAACAGCACTGGAGGAACCTGAGGAACATCGAGCCCCTTCCGAACCCAAAGTGTTCCCAAACGGCATTTTGGAAAGGAGGCTACTTTTCAGAAGGCGCGGGCCTTGCATCTACACACCAAGCCCGCGCTTTCCAGGACTTAGCCTCCCTCTGCGCGTGGCCGGATCCTGGCGTCATCCTGCACGCAGACCTGGGTCAGTGCACCCCTGGCTCGGCAAGAATCTGCCAGGTCGGGCGCTCTGGCTGAACCCTGTTTGCATCGACCCCGGTCTCGAGGCGCCCGACAAAGAGGTCTCGACCCCTGCCCCAGGGTAGTCGGTCGTGTGGGATGGGCTTTGACGCTGCCCCGTCGCCCTCCCCCCGTGGAGGAGGAGGAGGAGCGGGAGGAGGAGCGGCCGTGCCTTCAGCTCGTCCCTGCAGCATGTCAGCTGCGCGCGCGCGGGGCATGAACTGCTAGACACGCCGTGCCGATGTCGCAAAGAAGCGCAGCGCCAAGCGCGGCGATCGTGATTGCACGAAGCATTTGCAAGCGACACTGGATGGCAGTGCGTTTCGCTGGGTTGGCGTGTTGCTCTGGCGTGCGAAGGCAAACTCAGGCAAGGGGGTCGGGCGAAAGGAAAAAGCAATGAAGCGCCAGAAAGTGGAGGGGACGCGGGCAGATGCTGTTATGGCCAACGCGATAACGGCAACTCGCGCAACCGAGCAGGCACAGCTTGCGAGGTGTGCTGGCTCTCCTTAGGTCGGCAGGGGCTGGGGCGTGGGGCAATGTGTCGGCCAAGCGGCGAGCAAGTGTCTCGGCGAATGCGCTGGGGTAGCGGGAGGCGTGCAACGAGAAAGAGAGGTTTCGCTGGCCTCTCGCACGCCGTCCCTCGCTCGGCGCGGAAAGGTTCTCCACTTTTGCGGCACGTTTGACTCTGCGCCGCTTCGGGCGCAAGACATTACATGGCAATTTATATGCCTTGGGTGAGATCCAGTCCTGGGTGATGCTCGGACCCTCCCGCAACGCGGGTAAAGCGGTGCCTCGAATGCGCGCGAGGGCCAGGCCAGCAAGGGCCATATCTGGATTGCTCTGGTCCTGAGCAGTGACAAGAGCACTGAAAACTATGGACCACGATGGGTTCGAAACTGTAGCAGATCGCCAGGCGGACGCCACCGAAGAAGGAACACGCGAGGCAGTGAGGAGTTCCGGGACCACGACCGAGCATGGAGGAGGCCGACAAGGCGCCAGGAGCTGGGAGGGGCACGTGCAATATTGCGCAATGTGCCGCACTGCGCTCGCGACTGAGAAAGGAGCAGGGGCAAGGAACATATTGCGTGGATAAGACGAGAGAGGAAGAACGCCATGGCCACTGCTGGCCCTGGCACGGAGGCCGCCAGCTCCACTGCCCGAAGGCAGAATTTGTCAAAGGCAGCCTCCCATTGGAGATCGGGGGCCGCCTAGGTATCTCGCGCACGGCGCAATCTGACATTGACCCCGTCAGGAGCCATGACATCAATTCGCTGTGCGACTGGCTGAGTCTCTGGTGTGCGTTCGGCCCAGGGAGGCACGGCAATGGCCTTCTGGATCTGGAGCTCGGGCCCCGCCAAGGGAGAAATCGCGCGAAGGGGGGAGGGGGCCAGGGCCCTGCGGGGGGCAAGAGTGAAGACTGAGTCACTAAGTCGTCAACACATGCTCCGAGCTTGTGGGGCACAGGGAGAGACCGCCGGATTTCCTTGAGGCGGCGGATGGGAGACGCAAAAGCTGAGGTCCAAAAGGATCCCGAGAAGGGGGGCGCCCCTGGAGGACTCCCGAGCATATCTTAGACATGCGCTGCAGGCAGCCGCAGCTCCAGCCCAGGCACCTGGCCCCCCTCCCTCGGCAAGAAAGCAAAAACGCGAAATCATTGGCCCTGTTGGGGGGGAGGGGGGGGGACGTGCCGAACATCTGCGCGATCAGGTCCTAGAGGATCAGTGCACGCCCAGGGCTGGCGGCCTGTGCCGCGCGCGGCTGCTGGTCGGGTCAGGCCGGCGGCTGCGCGCCGAACCTTGTGGAAGGCCTCCTGGAAGTCGTCGGGCGAGGGGATCCGGAGGTCCGCCGTCGAGAAGGACGGGAGGCGCGAGGACAAGCGTTGACGGACCGCAGATTCCACGATTTTGGCTGAGACGCTGGGCTGCCAGTGCTTCTCGAAGCTTTCGGACGCCTTGTCAACTGTCCGGGAGAAGTTCCGAGGGGTCGAAGGCGCGGGAAATCGCTGAGATCCAGGGTCTTGCAAGTGCCAGACGACGCCGGAACGGGTCAGGCCCCTGGGCCCGCCTCGTGAGCTGCGCGGCAATTCCGCGGGCCCCAGTCCAGCCGCGCGCTGCGGCCCTGCTGCTGATTGTTGATTGCCATGGCGAGGCCGCGCTCAGTCGGCTGATGCCGCGCTGCCGGTGGCGGCTCTGAACTCGTCGCGAGACTTCAGGCAGGTGCCAACGTTGTGAATTTCGTGGCGGTAGCGGTCCAGCTCCGCCGTGGCCCTGAGGAGGACAACGGCACTGCGGTCGCGTCGCCCTATCACTCCGGCATCGGATCGCCTGGTGCACAAGCGGCCGCTGCGAGCCTCTCGGCTGTGGCCCTTGAGGGAGGCCCGCTGTTGAAAATTCCGCGCTGGACGTGCCGCCTCCTTCATGATGAGCCTGCGTTGCCTCCGCGCCGCAGTGAAGTGCGGCTGTCCTCGGCAATTTGTTTCTGCAGGAGCTGGAAGTGCACCTGGTAGGTCGAGTCGTAGAAGAAGGCTGGGTCACTGGCATGCTCCCAGACATGCGACGCTGTGACTCCGGTCAGAGACATGTGCAGCATGGCGCGGTCACTGATGCACTGGTCGGAGAGAGCGGTGCCATCTATGTGGATATCCCCAGGCTGGCTTCAACATTGGGATCGACGGCCGTGGCGGCTTGCGCGGTCGCGGGCAGGGGCGTGGGGAGGCTCTGTGGGGTCTCTGCAATGGGCGCGAAGAGCTGCCGCCAACGCGCGCGCTCTCGCTGGTATTAAGCATCTGGCGCCATCGGTCGCCATCGTGAGGACGGGTCTAAGAACTTGAAGGGCGGGATGGCGCTCGTGTGGAAATCGCCCATGGCCAACAATGAACGTTTCAATGGGCTGCTTCGCGCCCTCCTGCGTGCCTCGTGCCCGGCAGTTGCCACGTGACCCACTTCGTCAGGCTGCAAGTCCTGGCTGTGAACACTCATGGGCAGCGTCTCGTACACCGTGTCGTGATTGGCAACGTTCAGCCTCGCGACACGGCTTGGAACAGTGGCGCGAAGCTGACAAGACAGTTTAGAGGCAGGCGCCGATGCAGAAGGGAGCAGGAAGCCAACTCCTCCCTTGCCAAACAATGTCACCGCAGACATTGGAATAGAAGTCGTAGTGAAAAAGCAAAATGGCCACGCGAGCTGCCAGACCCTGCTGGGAGCCGTGAACTTCCTGCAGGACGATGAGCGCTTTCTGTTTGAAGAAGGGTGCGAGCGGTTGGGTGTTGGTCCAGCGCTTGCGAGTGTCGTGGCAGACGATGTCTTTGGCATTCCGGGAATTGAAACAAACAACGGGGACTGCTAGCGTAGCCGCTATGGCAGGAATAACAGAAAACGTAATTGGCACCGCTGGCGGTACAACCCTGGATGTCCATGTGGGAGTCGAGCTGGAAGAAAACGAGGCTGGTGAGCTCGTTGCCATTCATGATCGCGTGCTCAAAAAAAACATACCGATGACATTGAAGCAGAGGGTTGGTCGATAGAAAGTCGGCCTTGTTGAGAGAGCGAGGGAGCAAGAGAGAGAGAGAAAGAGAGAAAGAGAGAGAGAGAGACAGAGAGAGCTTGCGCATGTGGATCAGAAGCTGGTATATGAACATCTTGATGCCTCGCATGATCATGAGCAAGTACTGTGTGAACATATGCTTGAACACGCGGTGATCAGCGCCAGCTCCGCGCGGCAGGTCTGGTCCGCCAAGGTGGAGAATGGCAAGCACAGCAATATCCTGAGCGAGACCTCGAATTAAAACTACCAACAATCAGCATGGTTTTCTATGTTTGGGAGGGGCGGACTTTCTCAAGGTCTGAAATGCCCCCGGCCACTGATCGATTAATTGTGTGGGCGATGGGTCCCAGGACAGAATATTCCGCCCCCCCAACAATCTAACCGGTCTGGGTGGTATTTTAAAACTCAATGTCTCGCCTAGGACATCGTCCAACAAACCACTTGTCTCTTTTAGTTGTTTCGCCGATGTCGCTGGTGAAATTAAGATTGAATCATTATGCGTAGGAAATCAAGGTTTCGCCCGGGCAGTCGGACAAACTCTAGAAAAAAGGGGAGCGTAATTGCCCTGGCAATGGCCCATTGTCAAATTTTGAGCTATGCGATGTCATTAGTTTTTCGTTGTTCGCGATGATTCAAACACATGTATAACAAGTTGCCCGTTAAACCGTTCGTGCCGATATCTAGTAATGAACTTCCTGGTTCGTTGAATAAAATCCTTGCACAGTCTTCAAACGTCAGTGCGGCAGCTCAAACCATGGATATCGAAAAAACGCTCATTCCGCCAAGGCCTGTATACAGGCCCCAACTCAAAGATGAAGAAGCGGGGGAAGGGGGAAAGGAGGAGGAGGGGGAGGAGAAGGAGGAGGAGGAGAAGGAGGAGGAGGAGGAGGAGGAGGAGGGAGGGAGGGAGGACTCGGATGGAGTTTGACGTTGCCCCCTCGTCATCCTCCACCAAGCCCATCCCGCCCGCCCCCTCCCCCACCCCCTCCACTCCACGACGCGCCCAAAACTGTCGCCAGTGGCCCCCGAGTGGCCCCCCCGCAGACTCCTTGTCACTATACCTGCTCCTCCTCCCCCCCCGCCCCCTCCTCCCTCCTCGTTTCCTCCTTCCTCCTCCTGGGTTGCCTCCCCCCCGGTTGTCATAGCCCGAGAGCCAGGTGACCTGGCCATAGGTGGCGGTGCCGAGTGATGGAGACTCAAATGGAGACTTCCTTGCCTCATCCCTCCTCCTCCTCCCCCTCTTCATCCTCCTCCACCTCCTCCTCCTCGCACAGTCTTCTTCTCTTACCTCGTACCTGTCTGAAGGGCGGAATCCACACTGCGGAGCCCCAATTTATAGCTCAGCCCGGCACGACGGAGGACAGGCCGAAAACCTCGTTCGCAGCCCCAGCCTGCTCCACAAATGCCCACGTACTCAAAGGGGATGCTGCACGCCACGTCAAGGAGCCACGAAAATCATACGCAAGAAGGCGCCACCGTCACTACGATGGAAATCCCCAGCCGCTCCGTGTTGAACTCCTGCGCCAAAATGACGCCACACCCACCTTACCCAACGCCGTTGTTGGCACAATCGATCAGCGGCCCTGTAGGAAGAACTGGCCGCTCAGCCATCGGCATCTCGACAATGGGAGCTTCACGCCGTAACGCAATATGTCCACAAACCGTGCAAAGCAGATCCTCACAATCATAAGCCGCAGGATGAAATTGCATTTCCCAGACAAGCAACATGGTGCTCTCACAAAATGTGCATATAACAGGAAGGTAGTTCTTCTCCTCCCTGACCAAAACATGCCCTTCCGAGCAACACCTGCGCTGGCTAGCGTCTGGGTTATCCTGCATGTCTGCGCGAAGAAAGTTGAAAGTCCCACCACAAACATCTGCCTTTCTATCCCCTGCCGCGGGTTGGGGGGCATGCTTAGCCAAAAATTCTCTGGACGCCTCGCTATCTGCCTGTGGCCCCACAGCACCAGAAATCTACGACGAAGGCGGAGCCACGTCGAAAGGCTTCCAAATGCCAGGCCTGCCGAGCTGCTTCACAGTCGGGTCGCCCAAGCCTTGCGGAGCAAAAGGGGCAGCGTCGGGATTGAGCGTCGGGATTGAAAGCCGACACCTGTGGCAGCCTGGCACCTTTTCTGTAATTTCCTGAGCTCCTTGGTCGATGCAGCAGACATCCATAGCCCACGCGGCGCCGAATAATGTAAGGCTACGTTCCGTCGAAGCACAACCGAATGCTCAGGAAGGCGTCCATGCAGGAGGTTCGCGAGAGCAGGAGCCACTGCAATAACTTTGTCCGCAATAACAGGGACTCCCTGGCTCCAGGGTTAGGTTGGAAGACAGTAGGGAAATGAATGGGAGGAGGAGGGGTTGGAGAAGGATGGGGACGACGTTGAGCGCGAGGAGGAAGAGGAGCAGGAGGAGGAGGCGGAGGAGGAGGACAGGAGTGCTAGGGAGGCGCCGAAAGAAGAGCGAGAGGGGGAAAAATGATCAAGATAAGGCGAGTCGGGGGCACGTTAACATGGATTCAGGATCCGTGGATCTGGCGCGTGGGCACCAGATCCATGGATCAGGGAAGCACCCCCAACAATGCCGCCGAATTCGACGACACCGCGCGCCGCTTCCGTGTGGAAGCGGGGCCCGTCGCTGACACACGCGTGAAGTCGGGCCTGTCCCTCTACAGGAGCAATAGTCCAGAATAGTCAGAAAATACTATGGGGACGATTGTTTGACTATTTTTGAACATTTTGGAATATTTTGGGGAGGGTATTGTTCGTCCACAATCCCCCTGTAGGGGGACACGCCCAATTTAACGCACGCGCCCTGGTCCATGTCAGCGCTCCCTCGAGAGGGATGCGGGGGGCACGACCCTCCACAACCCCCCCCCCCCCCCCTGGGGCCCTGGCGGGGCAGCCCCTCCGCGCGCGTGAAGGCGCTGAAGGGCAGCTGCACCGTCAGCTGCTCGGTCTTCGGCTCTGGGGGTGCCTCTCCGCCGCGGAGGGTGTCGAGGGGGGCCGAGGGGGGGGAGAGGAAAAAGGGCATCCGCAAAACGGCGAGGATTAGGATTATGTTGTTCCCATCCTACTTAAGGACCACGTCCCAGAAACAATTTCGAGCACCCAGAAAAGTGCCAAAAGAGTGTCGAAACAGTGTCGAAACTGTGTCGGGCGAGTGTCTCCCAGGGCCCGGCACGTGAAAACCCTTGAGCTTCGGTACTGTTTTGGCCGCTCGAAATTCTTCCTGGTGATGATCAAGGCCAAAGCAGGTTGGAGCATCATAAGGCGAGGAGGAGGGGCGGGAGGGTCGAGGAGCGGGAGCCCGTGGCGCCGCCGGCATCGAGCCAGCACGTGAAGGAGAGAGTGCCTGCGCTGCCGCCGCTCCCGGTCGGCCTTGCCCAGGTCGGGGCTGGATTGATCCAGCCACGGGTCAGGCCTAGACTGATGAGGCATCATAGCCTCATCAGGCTAGATTGATCCACTCACGGAGCCACTGCAAATGATTTCCATGGAATTCATTCCATGCGTAGCATGCTCTCCCCCCTTAGCAAAACGTGGTTTCGTGAAAACGACCCGAGGCCCAAACCTGGCGGGCGCAGGCCTGGAAAACAAAGCGGCCACGGCGCCCTCTCGAAGACCGAAAACGGACCATTCACGAATCGACGTGTCAGTGTTGGGGGTTCTGTCCACCCCCGATCAGGGAGGGCTGGGGGGGAGGGGGGAACGGAGGGACGAGCAGTGGGGGGCAGGAGGATGTGCGCGGAGGAGGCGGGATCGGGGGAGGTGAAGGGGAAGCAGGCGGAGTGGAGGAAGAGGCAGGAGTGGGGGCGGCGGAGGATGGGGGGAGGGACAAAAGGAAAACACGTTCGAAAGAGCAGGGAGGGGGCAAGCAAGAAGGACGACAGGGTGAGCGCAAGGCGGAAAGAAGAAGGATGGAGTTGGAGGAGGAGGGCGGGGTGGCGAAGGTAGGCTAAGAAGCCTCAAGGATGTGGATGAGGACGGGGGGGGGAACTGGGATGAGGAGGAACCGGGCTGGCGAGGGGAATCAAAACGTCCTCCTTTGACGAAGATGACGATGACGTCGTCGTCGTCGTCGTCGTCATCGCCATCGCTCTCGTCATCGTCGTCGTCATTGCTGCGGGTGCACGCCTCCACGCCGGTCACGAAGGACAGGAAGAGCCGCCTCTCGGTGGGGTCGAGTCCGTCCAGGGTCGCGTTGAAGGCGGCGACCTCGGCGGGGCCCCCCGGTGCCGAGCTGGGCCGGGCGGTGGCTCCCTCTGCGAGGCAGGGGCGGGAGAGGCCCCGAATCCCGGCCCGGGGCTGGAAGAGGCCGCAACCCGCCCCCGCTGCGGCTTCACGCCGTCTGCCGGCCTCTCTGCACGTCTGCTGCCGTTGCCGCCTCCCTCAGTCTTCCCCTCTGTGTTGCCGCCTTTCTCTTAGGATGCATCTTCGGGGGACCTTGCCCGTCCCGTCGCGGCCCTATCCGCGTCGAACCCACGTCGGACTCGTCGGACCTGTGTCGAATCCGTGTCGGATCCGCACAGGATCCACGCCATATCCGCGTCGGGTCCGCACCAAGCCCGCGTCGGGCACAAGAGAAGACACCAGTTCTGGGGACAGGCGAGATCCCCCGAAGATGCAACGTAACCTATACTCTTTTGCTCTCTTGCTCTCTTCAGGCGTTGACGGATGCAGAGACCAGAGGAGGAGGGCGTGAATCGAGGAGGATTGAAGCGGAGCTTGACGAAAGCCCTGGCGAGGTGGCAGTAGACCTCTGCCCCAGGAGGGTTGACGCGGAGACCCCGCTGGGCTCTCTCTGCGAGGCCGAGACTGGGACATATGTCCACCGCACTGGGATGCGATCTTCCCATGGCCCAAAAAGGAGCGGTGGACTGGAACAACATCGACCCCAAAGAGCCCAGAGATGTTCACGTGTCCCGTCTCCCAAGGTCCAATAATTGACCAAGCGGCCCACCTGGCGCGGATATTGATCCCCCCCCGCCCTGCGGAGCCACCCGGCTGCGAGGGTCGGCACTCAGCAAGAGGTACCACTCTTGAGCTCCACGCTCTTGAGCTCCAGTGCAGCTTCCAGGCTCAAGTCTGCAAAGTTGTACGTAACCCTTCTTGCGTCGTCCTGAAAATGGCTCATGGCCGCGCGAAGGGGGGAGGCCGATCGTCGCCTTAGCCGCCATGGCCTCCTGGGGTTCTGAGGACTTCCCCCGGGAGCCCCGAGACATGCCAGAATACATGAGAGTTCCGTGTCCAGGCCCTTGCTCCTGATTCGTAAACTGCGCCAGGTTCGCACTCCCGAGGCCAAAAAGTCCATCCGAAATCGCATTGGATTCGCACCCCCGCAGCCAGGCCCCATAGGAAGTGATTATGGATTCGTGCTCCCGAAGCCAGAAGCCTTCACTAAGCACGCCTGGCTCGCCCTCCCGAAATCAGAACCCCCAGTAGTTTACGCCAGCTTCGCGCTCCAGCCGCCAGAATCCGTTGAAGATCACCCCAGATTCGCACCCACGATGCCAGAAGCCACGTCAGTGTCGCGCTCCCGAACCAAGCATCCATAGTAAGTTACGCCAGGCTCGCGCCCCGGGAAACCGAATCCCATACAGATTGCGCTGCATCTGCGCCCCGAGGCCAGAATATCTATTGCGGCAGACGCGGGCAAGCTCAGGGAGGAACGCATCGACCCCCAGTCGTGAATGGATCTCCGACCGGGGACTGATGGCCCACCCCGCCCAGCCGCGTGTGGCGTCGTTATATCCAGGAAGCCATCGGCGACGTGTCGTCAATATCAGATCGATGCTCCCCCTGCGCTGGTCCCACCCCTCTGTAATAAACCTATACGACCACCCTTCGGGTGATGAGGAGCCTCGGGGGGGAGAGACCAATATCTCACTCAATCGATATCACTATCGATTTTGGTTTCCCCCTCTCCTCCAAGGTCCCCCTCACCTCCGATTTCCCCCTCCGTGTTTCCCTGCGGTCGCCTCTTCGCGCGCTGATGGCGTCGAGCCTTCCTTTCAGCGCGCCCCGTGTAAGCGGGACAGGAAGCTCGCCACGGGATACGGAAAGCAAGGGGCACTGGATGCGTTTTCCCGTGGTCGGGTCCTTGGGGCCTTCCCCAGGCCCGCAACCCGCAACACAACTGTTCTGGATGAAGGTGTGGTACCGGGAAAGAGCCCCGGGCGCGAGGACCTGCTTCCCGCAGGACCTCGTCAATGACTTCTGGCGGCGGCAAGCGGTTTGCGGCGCTTTCGCGTTCTGGCCCTGGTGATGGCCCTGGTGATGCGGAGAGGTTATGATGTCCTGGTTTAGGTTTTCTTCCTCTGGCCCGCGTCACGAATACGTAGCACCCCGCAGATGCGGATAAGAGTGAGGGGGCGGCGGGGACGTCGGCAGTTTGCGAGACTCGGGAGAAGCCCGCCGCATGCGCCAGAGTTTCACAAATTATACAACGAGCGCGCCGCAGGCGCCGATTTTTTCGTTAAACCAATGTGGGTGGGTCGCGGGTGGGTCGCACATGGGTCGCGGGTGTAGAGGGCAGAAAGTTCACCCCATAAGAATCACCCCGACAAGAGAAGCCGTTCAGTAAACGCACACAAGGAATGAATCGAACAGGGCATAACTATTTAGTAAACGCCCAGGGCCGTTTAAGAAACGTCAGTTGTCGGGTCCGGATGGATTTTTTGCGTCCCTTGAGGGTGGGTCGCGGGGTGGGTCGCGGGGTGGGTCGCGGGGTGGCTCGCGGGTGGGTCGCGGATGTGTCGCGGAGGGGTCACGGGGTGGCTCGCGGGTGGGTCGCAGGGTGGGTGAATCGCGGGTGGATCGCGGGTGGGTCGCGGATGGGTCGCGGAGTGGGTCGCGGGTGGGTCGCGGGGTGGGTGGCGGGTGGATCGCGGGTGGGTCGCGTCGGGTGGGTCGCGGGTGGGTGGGTCACGGGTTGGGTCGCGGGTGGGTCACAGGGTGGGTCGCGGGTGGGTCGCCGGGTGGGTCGCCGAGTGGGTCGCGGGGTGGGTCGTGGGTGGGTCGCGGGCGTTACAACGACAACAACAACACCAACAACGACAACAACAACAAAAACAACAACAACAACGCATCAAGCAGAATTCTCACCACGAGTTCCTTATTCAGCCACGCACCCAGGGACAATGAATGACCGTGCGGCCCCCTCACAATTGGTGAATCGAACTGGGCAAAACTATCTAGTGAACGCCCAGGGCCGTTTAAGAAACATCAGTTGTCGGGTCCTGGTGTTTTTTCGTCCCTTGAGGGTGGGTCGCGGGGTGGGTCGCGGGGTGGGTCGCGGATGGGTCGCGGGTGGGTCGCGGATGGGTCGCGGGTGGGTCGCAGGGTGGGTCGCGGGGCGGGTCGCTGGGTGGGTCGCAAGGTGGGTCGCGGGTGGGTCGCGGGTGGGTCGCGGGGTGGGTCTCGGGGTGGGTCGCGGGGTGGGTCGCGGGGTGGATCGCGGGTGGGTCGCGGGTGGGACGACGACAACAAACAACAACAACAACAACAACAACAACAACAACAACAACAACAACAACAACAACAACAACAACAACAGCATCAACAACAACAACAACACCACCACCAACAACAACAACAACAACAATACTCTTAAGACTGTTCGCCCTTATATGCTCGAGTGTCCAATAACGCGTATTTCCCAAACCCTCGATACCCGCCCTCTTCGTCTTCGATCGAACCCCTTTTGGGGGGTATACCTTTCTTCCCTGCAGGCCGGGCCCCGGCAAGCGGCGGGGCGGCCGCGGACCGTCGGCCTGGCCAGCGGCAGCGCTGATCGGCGGGGCGGCCGCGGACCGTCGACCCGACCCCACGAGGGACGGACAGGGGACCGACCGACGACGACGACGACGACGACGACGACGACGTCGAGACGACGACGACGACGACGACGGCGACGACGAGCGAAAGCGAGAGCGAGAGAGAACGACAGCAGGGCCACGAAGGGCACGAAGTAGGCCACGAAGGGCGACAGCGGGGACACGAAGGGAATGCGTATGGGGCCACGAAAGCGCGAACGAGCGGGGGCCACGAAGTGCAGATAATGCGGGGCCACAGAAGGCAACTATGGGGCCACTGAGGGTAGCAACTGGGCCACGTAGGACACTGAGGGGGACGCAAATGGCGACAGCGGGGCCACGAAGGGCATGCACATGGGGCCACAACGGGCACGACTCCTGGGTGCCTGGGTGTCGGGAGTGCGGCGCTTGGGCAAATTGCAAGAAATTCCAACGCAAGGCCATTCGTCAGTAAGTTACAAGCAAGTCTCCAGCGAGAGCGCGACTCCAGAGCGCCGGGAGAGCGATTCCTGCGTAAATTGTAAGGAGGTCCCAAGCGAGAGCGCGATTCCTCAATAAAATGCAAGGAAGTCTCGGACGGAAGCGGGGGTCCTGGCTAAATTGTAAGGAAGTCTCAGGCGGGAGCCGTTGTTGTTGTAACCCGGGGGCCAGGGGGCCAGTTTGAGCAGGACGACTTCCCTGTCAAAAAAACAGGATGCGAGTGTCGAGGGGCACACTTTGATTGAGAAAAAACAACATGCACCGGTGAGGGGGGATCAACAATGATTATTCTTCAGAACTGAGAATTCAACAACAACAACAACAACAACAACAACAACAACCATAATAGCAACAGCAACAACAACACCAACAACAACAACTACAACAACACCAACAGCAGCAGCAGCAACAACAACGCATCAAGCAGAATTCTCACCACGAATTTCTTTTTCAGCCACGCACCTAGGGACAATGAGAGACCGTTCGGCCCCCTCACTCTGATATGTGTGTGTTTGTGTGCGTGTGGGCGTGTGTGTGTGTGTGTGTGTGTGTGTGTGTGTGCGTGCGTGTGTGTGTGTGTGTTTGTGTGCCTGTGTGTGTGTGTGTTTGCTTGTGTGTGTGTTTGCTTGTGTGTGTCTGCGTGTGTGTGCATTCGCGTCCTGGAATGGCCCAGCTGGCGCTGAGGAGAATCACACCAGTGACACATCTTCTCAGAGAACCTTCCCGCGCAGCGTAGAGAAGTTCCAGAAGATCAACTCAAAAAAAACCCTGTTTGCGCAAACTGGGCACCCCCTCTTCTACCCTCCCTCACCCTGGACAAGTATGCGGATAGATAATTAAGTGCGCATACGTGCGTGCGTGCATGGTCATGTGCAGGTGCATGGGTATGGGTACGATGCTTGCTGGCGCATATGCACGCGAGGAGAAGGAAGGTGGTGAGATGTGGCGCGGTTGGGCAGGCACACCAGATCCCCAATCAGGACGCGAGGGAAACGCAACCCTCCGCCAAGGTGTCCACCTCCACCCCCGCCCCCAATCCAGCCTGCCGTCTGCCTCGTCCCTCTTCGTCCCCTCCTCCTGCCTACTCTCCCTCCTCCTCTCCCGAGGCCGCGGCGAAGGTCGGCACCTCGGACAGCTCCTCTTGAGCAGGGACTGGCCGTCCCGGCATTCCTATAGTCCTACTACGAAATGCTCTGAGAACCCAAAAACGCTCCAAGAACAAAAACCATTTTCTTAAACAACAATGTTCTTATCACATAAACCCGACGAATTAAGACAGGGAAGTCCCAACAAGAACTGTTCTGAGAACATTTCGTGGGAACCACAAAAGGCTCTCAGAACATGGTATGGTAGCACTATAGGCACGCCAGGACGCCTCGTCACTGCTGGATCCCTCCTCCTCTCCTGAGGCCGCGGCGAAGGTTGGCACCTCGGACAGCTCCTCGTCCATCACGACGTGGAAGACGTCCCGGATGGACACGTTGCTGGCGGGCGGGGGCGCCCCGGCCCCGGCCACGGGCCAGCCCTCAGCGAGCAGGAGGAGGAGGAGGAGGAGGAGGAGGAGGAGGAGGAGGAGGAGGAGAAGGAGGGGGAGGGGGAGGGGGAGGGGGAGGGGAGGGGAAGGGGGAGGGGGAGGAGGAGAGGAGGAGGAGGGACGAGGAGGAGGAGGAGGCGGAGGAGGAGGGCGACGGAGGCGGCGCCACGAGGGCGGGCGTCGAGGCGAGCGGCCGAGGGCGCCGCGGCAGCCGACGGCGGGCGAGCGGCTGGGCCGAGCGGGGAGCATCCCGCCCTGCAAGGGTCGCGCGCGGCGCCCTGGGCGGGGGCCCCCCCATCTCCTCCTCCTCTCTCCTCCTCCTCCTCCTCCTCCTCCTCGTCCTCCTCCTCCTCCTCCTCGTCCTCCTCCTCTTCCTCCTCCTTCTCCTCCTCCCTTCTGTGTCCTTGTCAAGGATGTCTCCCTGTCGCACCCCGAGGCCAGTCAAAAGGGCGGGCCTGGCGTTTCATCCGAGACTTCCTCACCACTTATGACCCTGAAACTGAAACACTGGCTGCAGTTTCACAAATGCATGGCGGGTGGTTTTCAAAATGTGGTTCTCGCCTTAGCGCCGCGCACACTCGTCTCAAAACACTGCAAGCGCTTGATGGATTTAGGGCGGGTGATTTTCAGTAATCATGTGGCGCTCGCCCAAGCGCCGCGCACATGTTTTAAAGCAAGAGCTTCGCGGATTGAGGACAGGTCGTCTTCAAAATGTGGCTCTCGCCTTCGCGCCGCGCACATTCGCTCTGAAAGCCAGCAAGTGTTTCACGGATTGAGGGCGGGAGGTTTTCAACCTGCTGTTCTTGCCTTAGCGCCGCGAACATGTGTTTGAAACAATTGCAAGTACGTCACGGATTGAGGGCGGTTCCTTTTCAAACGTTGGCTCTTGCGTCAGCGCCGCGTACATTCGTCTTAAGACACTGCAAGATTCTCACGGGTTCTCATGGTGAATATTCCAAAGCTACAGTTCTGGAGCGATTAAGGGTTACCAGGGCGCAACGGTGACGCTGATTCGATGTGCTCATGTTCCAGGAACGGCGTTCTGGCGCGATTAAGGATGCTTAAGACGCAACAGTCAGGTTGACTCGAGGAGCTGGAGTGCTTAGAATGGTGCTTTGGCACGCGTCAAGATGTCCACACGGCTGCCCCCCAACTGCGGCCCTCCCCAACTGGGAGAGAGCCCCTGCAGGAGCCCGGCCCGGGAAGAGGGAGCTTGGAGGGAGGGTGTTTTCCAACATCGCTGATGGGCCTTGGGTTCGCACTGGTCCTCCTCCTCCTCCTCCTCGACCTCCTCCTCCTCTTCCTCCTCCTCCACCTCCTCGTCCTCCTCCTCTTCCTCCTCCTCTTCCTCCTCGTCCTCCTCCTCCTCCTCGACCTCGTCCTCCTCCTCCTCGGAGGCGTGCGCCTCTTCCCCGGGCTGCGCGCGTGCGGACGCGTCGGTGGCCACCGGCTGTCGTCACATCCTCCTCCTCCTCCTGCTTCTCCTTCTGCGCTGGGAGGGGCAGTGGTGCCCGAGGAGCTTGAGGGAGGGAGGGAGGGAGGGAAGGGAAGGGAGGAGGAGGACGACGGACGAGAGGCAAGAGGTGGATGACCTGTGTACATATATGAATGTCCATGTCACATAGGCGTACACATAGATGCAGGGTGTATTATGTATATGAAATGTCTGTACACAAGGACAGAGGGAGAGAGGGAGAGACAGGAAACAAAGAACAAAGAAAAAGCGAATGAGGATAAGCAGATGGACACGGACGAATAGTTCATCACAGCGTGCTTGCATGACCTCAGAGAGTGTCACGCCATCTTGAACAGACCGCTGAGTATACACGGCGGGGAGGATGAGGAGGAGCAGATGAAGGGCATAGAGGAAGCAAGAGGAGCAGGCAGGACGGTACGGGATAGACGGAGCGAAGTATGCAAAGGATGCAGGAGAGTGCTTAGTCGGACTGCCTCACTGCGCTTGGAAGCGAATTCTCTATATACTTGACACAAGCTACATCATGCAGTGTCAAATTGGCGCGCGTGGGAGAATCGCTGTGCCAGCACGTCTCATATGCCACCGCTCGCAGGTGCTGCAACGCGCGCAGATCACACCAAGTTCTACGCACACGCACGGGCAGCAAGCACGCACGCAGGCCGAGCGAGGCCAACGGGCAGCCCACACCAGTGGCGGCTGCTCACGCAGTGCCTCAACCAGGCACGGTCCAGAACGTGCGCCTGGCATCACGATTAATGGATCTCCGGTGCGGGACTTCTGGATGTATGGTCAGGGAGCCTTGGTGACGCGCTGATGTGCACCCAACCCTAGTGGGGATCTGGCCTGTCTGAGCTACGACGCCTTAGCAGGGGAATTTCTACCTCGGGCGATGCGCTGGGATCCGCCGACGCGACGCTGAACTGGGCCAGCACTTCTTCTCGGCACCGCCTGCGATACCGCCTGTGACGCTCGCGTACAGCATTATTCTGCCCGCTTCCCTTTCATAGTTTGGAGGTTATCTTGCTGTGGCTGTCTTCTGAAGACCTGCCCAGAGACCCCTGGGCAGCGATGCATGTTATGAAACATTCCCGCTCGCGAGCGCGGGCAGATATCCGTACGGCAGGTGCGTGCCGTGGCGACCCAAGCGGCAGGTCCTGCCAGGCGGCGGTTCCTGAAACCGCGTGGATCGTGAGACCTTGAGCGATCAGCGGCTTTCCGATCGCCCTGTGGATGCCACGACAGTGGACACCCTAACAGTCCTACCATTGAATTCTAAGTGTGTTTAGCAGGTCGGAAAGAAGTTCTGAGCATGTTCAGAACATGTTTAAGACATGGTTAAGGCATCTGGCAATTATTTGGCAACACGCTTCCTCTCCATTCTACCAGCCTCGAACGTATCCCTATCCCTAAGATTGACACGCCAAAAGGCGATGACAATCTTAGGGATCCGCCCTCAAAAAATAAGGGAATCCCTAAGATTTGCATCGTGATGAGGAGGTGCCCAGCATAGGGACAGGGATGTGTTCCAGGCTGGTAACATTGGTCCTCCTCCACAACGATCGCCCGATCGTTTCTTCTTCGCGGCCGATCCCGATCATTGAATTCTACATGTGTTTAGCAGGTCGGAAAGATGTTCTAAACATGTTCAAAACATGCTCAAGACATGGATAAGGCATCTGGAAATGATTTGGCAACATGCTTCCTCTCCACAACGATCGCCCGATTGTTGTGGAAATGTTCGTCCTCCACAACGATCGCCCGATCGTTCCTTCTTCTCGCCCGATCCTGCGCCAGCGGCGGGGCGACGCCCGGAACGCCCGCACCGGGGGCCGCGGCGGCCGCGGCGGCACGGCGCGAAGCGGCCGCACCCGAGGCGCGGGGCCCCGAGGCGCGGCCAGCGATGCCGACTCGCCATCGCTCGGACGTCCATTCCTCGTGTATTTTTCGATATCGTGCGTGTGGTTTTTTCCTCGCCAGATGATTAAGGATGCTCCTCGATGGCCGTCGCCGAGGAAAACAATGCACACGTCCGAGCGATGCCAAGCCGAGGCGAGTCCAGCTTCGGAGATGGGGGCGGAGACACATTTTTGTTTGTCTCCCCCTCGAGCGTCCCGCCCTCCACGGGGGGAAGGGGCAACCGTCCCCGTCCGGAAACAAAAACAGTCGTCGGGGATCAGGAGGCCGGCCACCCCTGCCGACGGTGGGGGCGGAAACACACACAAGGACGGAAGGCGTCCTCCAAAGACCTGGATCCTCGGCACACCAGCAGGGACCCTCCTCCAAAAAAGAAGGGGAAGAGGAGGAGCCGGGGGAAGAGGAGTGGGGGAGAGGAGGGGGGGACTGGGACAGTGTGGCGGGGGGGGAAGCAGGGAGGATGGGGGAGGGGGAGAACAAGAAGGGGCAGGAAAAGGAGGGTTTGCTCTTGTCTTTACCACATGTCCAGTATCAGGCGAGTTCGAGTGCTCCTCCTAGTCTATGGCGGGCCCAGGTTTATCAAGGAAGGGGAGGCCGTATCGCGTCCCTTCTCAGTGATTTCCAGCATCGTGGCGGGAAGGCATGGTCTGGAAAGGCGTATTCGATGATGATATGGCACGTTGGGGTTCGCCATGGTTGACGCTTCCACCATCCAGGCCCTTGGTACAGGCCCGTACGTCAAGACATCCATCGTCAAGGGGACCCTGAGAGGCTGCAAGGAGTCTGGACCAGATCGAGCTGGTCAAGGAGTCCAAGAAGAAGTGCATGTTTGTCGCGCCCCCTTTGAAACTGGAATCGCATGTCCAACACAAATTGCAGTGCTCCGTTTCAAGTGAGGTGATTCGACCAAGAACCTTGGTGTAGACTTTAAGCTCGCCGTCGGCATAGGTCGACAGGTTACCAAAGAAGCAAGTCTAGAGAGTTGAGGGTCGAGTCAGACAGTATCGAGCGCTTCGGCTTTCTAAGAGGCCATTTCAGCCGGGCTTTCAGGGAATCAGGTACTCGAGCAGCGATGTATGGGATCGGCGTGGTTGCTGCGTGCAAAATCCTTCTTGCGGTCCCAGGGGGGCACCACGGCAGCTGTTCTGCTCGGCCCCGCCAAAGGAAGGTGCAAGGCGGCCCAGTATCTGCTTGCACGTCGACCCGACGTACCTGGCAAACTCGCAGCCGCTGGTGAAGTGGGCCAGAGCTATTTTTGAGAAGTGGGTCGCCACGAGCCAGACGCGAACAGCCTTCGCCAGGGCACATCGCTTCGAGCCAGAAGGATGACGGTGAGTGGTTGGCCCAGCAGGAGCAGTACCCAACACTTTGATGCGTTTGAGGTGGGCAAGTGTTTATTAGCTTGAGTGGGTTACTGAGAGTGGGCTCGTCCTGGACCTCCAATGCCTGTGTCTCACATCATCAAGACCCTGGCCGACGAAAGCACGCAGCAGTTGAACATCAGGAAGGCAGGGCAATTCTACGGAGTGTTCTGGGAGCCCCTACTGGACCCTCTGAAGGACGAGATATTTTACTTCAGGCGCAAGTCCCAGGGGACCTCTGGACCCAATCAGACCTCTCTGGAACGGGTGCACCGTGGACCCCTCGTGCAAGCGCTGTGGGGCAGGTCGTGGCACCTGGGACCTGCGGAGAGATCTGACCACAGTGGGATGCCTCTTTTCCCAGCCAGACTTGAGATGGACCCAGGGCCCGGTGGCCAGCGAGCGCGACACGATTCCCAAGATACTGCACTGAGCCGAATTTAGGTGGGCTTATCCGCCACATCAAGACGGGTGTAGGGGGGAATCTGTATGCATCGACGGGCCAAGGCACGATGATGATGTCAAAAGGCTGCTGCGCGCGGGGTTGGCTCCTGTGTCCGTCAACCCGTCTTTGGAGATGGAGGCCTAGGGGAACAACACGTGTCATAAACATAAACACTTGGAGGTCCGCACGGATTTCTCGGATCGGCGCTGGGGCCCCCCGGCGGCGCCTCCGGCGCCGCCCCTGGCGCGCTCCGCGCGCCAGGGAGGGGGGTCCAGCGCCGATCCGAGAAATGCGCGCGGACCTCCGATTTTGTATGTTCATGTCACTTTTTGTTCCCCTAAGGCCGTCGCTTACGGACCCTCCCCTTTAGCAATGCAAGACGTACCGAGCTCATAGCCGTACGCACGCCTTGCTTATGGCCCTCAGTCTGATGGGGCCGTCGCCAACGCCGGTCACGGACTGCCAGATGGTCGTCGACGGATGGGAGGCGGGGGAGGGCATCACCAAGCATCAGAATTGATACTGTATACGGAGATCTGGAGGCAAGTGCGGAGGAGGATCGAGGACGTCAGGAAGGGATAGCGCTAGAGTTCTGGAGATCGCTGCGCACACGACGAAGCGGCCAGCCTATCATCAGGGCGATGAGCCCCACTTCTTCCACGGCAGCAGACCCGCCCACGAGTGGGCCAGGAAGGGTGCCAGGGCGCACCTGGTGAACTTCCACGCCCGAGGCAGCATCAGGCTCCATTGTGATCAGGTGGCTCCGCTAGCCAGGCACATGGCAGATGTGTTGAAGCATGTGCGCCGTCCTGGGCGTCCTGACGTTCAGGCTCTGAAAGACCGTGGGAAGAAGGCGAATGTTGACTCGGAGCCCTCTGCTCGAGGTCTTTTCAGATGATAAGGATCACAAGGCTTCGCAAGTTGCAGGTGGGTGGGGATGTAGAATCGGTGGGCAGGGACGATCCACTCGCTCTCAACTGGTGCGCGTACCCTGCCCAGGGGTCCCAGTGGCCTTCGCTAAGGCCCATCCCAAGCATCGCCTCTGGGCAAACGGGCCCAAGATTTGGCGATTCGTATACGGACTCTGCTCCAAGAGCAAGGTCCAAGACCTAATTCAGGAGTGCAGAGGCCACGCTGATGCGGAATGGCAAGCGAGGCATGTGAGACTCCTGAATCTGGGCAGGGACCCGTCCACCTAGAGAGCCGAGGCGGTAGTCCCAGTGCCCCTATCACAAGGGAGTTTTGAGCTGCTTCGGTTCCCTGATCGTCCAGAGTGCGGGCGTCTTGTGTTCACAGGACGAATCGAGTAGGACCGCAGAGCGCAGGAGGGGAAGAAGAAGGGAGGAGGGCGAGGGAGCGGGGAGGAAAGGAGTGGGAGGGGGAGGAGGGAGGAGAAGGAAGCTAGGGGGGGGGGGGACACCGGGCCAGACCTTGAAGAGACCTGGCTAAGGCGGGGTCCAGGACCTCAATCATAATGTTAGGTCGGGCCTGTCCCCCTACACGGGGATTTTGGAAGACAAATTAAACATACTCGCAACAAATACACCCAACATGTTCAAAACAAGTCAAACAATAGTCCCCATATTGTTCTGGCTATTGTTGGATATTACTCCTGTAGAGGGACAGGCCCGACTCAATCATAATGCTCAGAAATGTCCCTGCGTGACAGGGGTGGGGTCCGGGGTGGGGTACCACTTAGGCGCCCCCAGGCGGAAGGAGGGGTGAGGGCGAGGGATTGAGGGAGAATTGAGAAAAGAGGGAGGGAGGGGGGGACGAGGAGGAGAGGAGCCTCGAAAACGTCTTGGGATCCTCGGTCGCGGTGGCAGGCCGACCATAAGGCAGAGGGAGGCGGCAGAAGGCGGGGGAAGAGAGCGCCCGCGGGGGTGGCGCCGCGGCCTGCTGGAGGCAACGGGACAGACCCACTGGTACATGTCCTGGCCCGGCGTGTGTTTGAGTATTTCTGTTGCCCTGTCTCTCTCTCTCTCTCGCTCTGTCTGTATCTCTCTCTCTATCTCTGCCTCTCTCGCTCTCTCTCTCTCTCTGTGCTGATTTGTCCCTCTCTCTCTCTCTCTCCCTTCCGCTTCTGCTCGCCAGAGGCGAGCAGGCTCGCTGCACGGCTTCCTCCTCTCGCCTGCGCCCCGACTGCTCCATCCGTTCTCCCTGCCGCACGCCGCACCTCCAGACGCGTCGGTGCGGCGGGGCGCACGTCTCGCCCAAGACTTCCTCTGACCAGTTGCGATCCTGAGGCTTGAACTCTGGAGGAGGAGGAGGAGGACGAGGAGGAGGAAGAGAAGGAGGAGGAGGAGGAGGAAGAAGAAGAAGAGGGACGATGCATGGATGGGAGGCGGCTCGTTTTCAAAATGTGGCTCTCGCGCGAGCGCCGCCCACGCTCGACTCATGAAAAGCTTGCAGCAGGCTCGCGTAGGGAGGGCGGGGTCAGCTTCAGCGTGCGGCTCTCGCCCCAGCGCCGCCCGCATTCGCGCTACGAGCCTGCAGCCCCTTCAGGGATGCAGGGCGGCTCCTCCCCAAAATGCCGCTCTCGCCCCAGCGCGGCGCCCGCTCGTCTGAAAAGCTCGAAACCGCTGCAAGGATGGAGGGCAGCTCCTACTCTTCATGCGGACCTCACCGTTGCCCTTTTTGCAGCAGCTTCGAAGATGGGGGGGGCGGTTCCGCTTCAAGATGCGGCCCTCGCCCGGCGCCGCGCAGATCCCGCGAACCAATGTGCCGCAGATGCGAGGATGAGGGCGGGTCGTTTTCAAGATGCGGCTCTCGCCTAAGCACCGCGCACGTCTGTCTCTGAAGATTGCAGCAGTTTCAAGGTCCCGTATGGCTGACGTACCGGAAAGGATTCTCTTGCACATTCCAGAACTGTCAGGAAGCAACAGTCATGTTCTTGACTCGCAGCCAATGATCCTAGGAATGGCGTTCTGGCAAGATTACAGGGTATCAGGACGCAACAGTCTTGTCGATTCAGGGCGCTAGGGTTCCAAGAACGGCGTTTTGGCAAGATCGGGGATTCCCTAACGTTTTCTTGTAAAGGGGCCATTCCCGCAATGGAACTCATGCTTGTGGGGGGCTTGAGATAACTTCTGAAAGAGCAACTTGGAGGGAAGGTTTATTGCAACATCGTTGATGCGTCTTGGGCTTTCACCTGCCCCCCTCTTCATCACAATTCGTTCCTCCTTCCTTCTTCACCGTATCCCCCATCATCTCCTCTCCCATGCTCTTGTTTGTCTATGTATATATATCTCTCTCTCTCTCCCTCTCCTTCCTATGATGCGTTTCATCTTTGACGTCTCTCACGTATCCCTTATCATTTCCTCGTTTCCTCTGTCACCCCCTTCTCTGATGAAGTCTTGACCATCGCTATACAGTCAAAACGTATACTAAGGACGCGTGGTAAGGACGCAAGACCCTTGGAGACTGAAGTTGGGATTTCTGGTGTATCCTAGGTGAAGGCGCGCGTCCTTACTAGGCGCGTTGACTGTATTCAGGCGGCCATGCGCT
The DNA here is from genome assembly GCA_963575745.1 of Prorocentrum cordatum. NCBI lineage: Eukaryota > Dinophyceae > Prorocentrales > Prorocentraceae > Prorocentrum > Prorocentrum cordatum. The sequence continues at coordinate 473,296 of CAUYUJ010017593.1, forward strand.
AAACCATGCGATGTTCCACAAACCGCCTTGGAATCTCAGCTTCCGCACTGAGCCCTCGTGGCCTCCTACACCAGCCTCGAAGCCAGCACATCAGCATACACCAAAGCCTAAGCCTACGCTTATGTCGGGCGTGTCCCCCTATACAGGGGGATTTTCAACAAAAACATTAAAAAAAATACACCAAAATATCAAACAACTACTCCAACTCCAAAAATACTTCCCAGACTATTTTTGGACTATGTTTTGATTATTTTTGAATATTTTTTCCATCGAAAATCCCCCTGTATGGGGACGGGCCCGACGTAAGCCTACGCCCAGACTCCAGATTGGTCATTGGGCGACGCCAGGGCCAACTCCTGAGCTTGATCTCAAGATTGATGAGGCATGCTGGACTCAGCGCCGATAATGTTTGGCGGAGCCATCTCGACAAAACATATACGCAACCATAAGCGCTGGAACTAACACATGTTATGCGATAGGATGCTACGCTGGGCTCATTTGCACCACGTCAGCCCAAAGTAAGCCAACCCAAGGCGAGGCGCGCTGGCGCAAGATACTACAGGGAGAGGCACGGTGTGGGTTGTTGTGACCGTCGCCTATCCACAAATACCGCGCATGCGATTTCAATCCGCTGGCGCTACGAGCCCGCTGGTGAAACCAAAGCCGACACGCAAGTGATCGTAAAAAACACGCTCGGATGCTCGTGCTGCTCTCCCCGTGCATCCGAACCAACGAGCGGAGTCCCCCAGACCTCCGGGACCACGACTCTTCCTGGACGGCGGCCCCCTGGAGCTCGCAACCCCCTCCCAAGAATCGCTGACTACTCCTCCCAGACCGTGTTCACGGATGCCACCAGGGCCCGCAACATGCCTCGTCGAGTCCCCGACTCGGGAAAAAGTGGGTGCCGCTCGTCTTGCCGTGGCAGAGGACAGTCGGGCCATCTTTCCTGCCTCGGGCGACGATCTCGGCCTCCCTCGAAGGCTCTCAGCTGCTGGCATGGCTCCTGAGGTCCGAGACCATTCTTGGGGGCCTGGAGATTTGCACCAACGCTAGCACATGATTTGCCTATGATGGTGGTGACGGGAGAATGCTCCCGGACTTTTTCGGTGCTAGTGGTGAGCCTCTCGGTCTCCCATGAGGCCCGCGTGCTACCGCCACCACCGAGATCAGGATCATCTTCCGTCAGTGGAGGCAACCGCCGACACGGGTTCGGGTGACCAGCTCCGGGCCTCCGACATCAGAAACTTTGGAGCACGCCAGAGCGACATCAGAGACATATGAGACATCAGCCTCCAGACTCTGAGACATATGAGACACATGAGACACATGTCTCCCCACCCAGACCCAGACCGACACCAGAGACACGTGAGACATCAGCCTCCAGAGACAGATGAGCCATATTAGCCATATGAGACATCAGAGACATTTGAGACACCGGAGACTTTGAAGCGCCGCCAGCCATCCGATATCAGATGACGATCCAACAACACACACCCATACCCATAGGGGGTCGGAGAGGGCTATGGGTACGTGTTGTTGGGGTCCCCGCTCGAACGGGAGCGTTCCCCAGGGCCCGACAACCCGCACCCATACTCACAGCGAGTCCTCCTCCCAACGACCGCCCCTATGGGTAAAGGTGTGTGTGTGTGTTGTTCGTTCGTCATCAGAGGCATCATAAACAGATGTCTTCGATCCGATCCGCTGCGCGACGTGCCCGGACCTCCCCCGCGCACTCTGCTGCGAACCACTGCGCCCGGCCGCGGCGCCGTCTCGCGCCTCGGCGCTCACCCCGCGGAGCCGCTCCGCGTCGGCCATGCCGAAGAATCCGCGCCGGATCTGCCGGAGGGGGGGGAAGGGGAGGGGAAGGGGAGGGGGAGGGGAGGGAAGGGGAGGAGGAGAAGCCGGGGGGGAAGGGGAAGGGGAAGGGAAGGGGAAGGGGAAGGGGAAGGGGAAGGGAAGGGGAAGGAGAAGGGGAAGGGGGGGAAGGGGGGGGGGAAGGGGAAGGGAGGGGAAGGGGAAGGGGAAGGAGGAGAAGCCGGGGAGGGGAAGGGGGGGGAGGGGGAGGGGGAAGGGGAAGGGGAGGGGAGGATCTGCGGGAGGGGGGGGGGGAAGGGGAGGGGGAGGGGAGGGGAAGGGGAAGGGGAGGGGAGGATCTGCGGGAGGGGGGAGGGGAAGGGGAGGGGGAGGGGGAGGGGAAGGGAAGGGGGAGGGGAGGATCTGCGGGAGGGGGGAGGGGAAGGGGAGGAGGAGGAGGAGCTGCGGTCTAGCCCAGCCTCCTCAGAGGCGGCCTCCCAACTGGAACTGGAGCAGAAACGGGAACGGAAGATCGCTTCGGAGTGCCGATGCATAAATCGGATCCGGATCGCGTCCCATCTCCGTTTCATCAGCGGCGCGATGCGATCCCCCGACCCAATCTACTCCACCCCAGTGTTGAAAACCTGGACTCAAAAAAAGCTGCTGCGTTCCTTTTCTCCTCCCCCTCCTGCCCGTCTGAGGCCAGGGGAGGAGCAAGAAGGGAGGGATCAAGAAGGAACAGGGACGATAGCATAGAGGGGGGAAGGAGGGTTGGCGAATCGAAACAGTCAAGATCCGCTGCTAGCGCGGAGACTCTCGGGTCGGGCGAAAGGGGGGGATAGCAAAGGGGGGGTTGAGAATCAGCTCACGTAGCTGATTTTCCCGGCGCCTCCCGGCGCCGGATGGAGCCGTGCATCGACGAACGGGCCCCTCGGCGAGGCCGAAACCAGCTGCATGCAGCAAATTTCGTAACCCCCCCTTTCCCAATCCCCCCCCTTTCGTCCGCCCCGAGACTCCTGCCGCACGTGCTCGAGGGTGCGACGGCGACGAGGAGGTACTACGAGACCGCACAGGCAGGGAACGTCATGCGGCCTCCGGAGCGTGCAAACCTCTGGCGTGGGCGTGCTGGCTCTGCGAAGACTCCTGCACCACTCACCCGGTGGCCGTCTCGGCCGCACAGCTGCTCTGAGGACTCGACTCCAGGGAAGAAGAGGAAGGCAGAAGGGGTGAGGGACGCTGGAAAGCGTAGGAAGACCAGTCTCCGAGCTGTGCGATCTGAGGGAGAATTGGCCGGCAAGTCCCTCATCTGCTGCCACGTGCCTCGACCCCCAAAGGTCTCGAAACTATTCCAGCCCTCACCCGAACCGTAAAACATACTCTCCCTTCCAACTCTGCCTGCGTTCCCCCCCCCTCTCTCCTCCACCCTCCATCATGCACGCTCATTCATGGGCAACTGCGGACACACGCCTACATACTTAGAAGTTCATGTGGTGACACGACATGGGCGTAATATATCATCAGGGCGGCTACACGAAGAGAGAGAGAGAGAGAGAGGCCGTAACCACGAATGTACGGTGCGATCAACCGAGCCAAGATCGCTTCGCCTCACGTCCTATCTACGACTTGTCCATGCTTTCCGCACACTCACCCACATGCGCATGCGCCTCGTGCATGGCCTGGGGCATGAGCGTGTCTGCCACCTGAAGTGCAACGTACTCCTCTGGGCTGAAGTGGGCTGGCAAGCCCTCCACCTCCTTCAGCTGCTTGAACATCGAAGCCTGGATGGCACCGTTGAGGAATGAAGGGGGAAACTAGAAAAACACTCTAGAAAGAGGTCTACCATGTCGCAGTGACTCACTGCCGGAATAACCAGAGTCCGAATCGCATCATCACAACACGAACTATCAGGGATAGCGAGTTGCGGGAGGGAACGTTGGAGGGAGAGAGGCGGGAGAAGAGTGAGAGAGTGAGGGGGGCAAGGAAAAATAATAAGTATGACGAAAGGGAGGAAGGGGGATATGAGACGACGGAAGTGAGGAGAGATGAGAGAGGGAGCAGGGAACGGATGAGGAGAGGGAGGGAGTAAGAACAGAGGGATGGCACGAAAGGGAAGCTCGGGAGAGAGGACATCTGAGAGGGAGGAGGCAGAGGAGGAAGAAGAGGGAAGATGCCAATGAGGACAGAAAGAAGAAACTCAGGAGCAGAGAAGGAAGGGGCAATCGGCGGATAACGGAAGAGCTAACAAGGGAGGAGGACCTCCTCTCCGTCATTCTGCCTCCTCAACCCCTTCGGCCACAACCTCCTCCACCCAGGAACAGCGGATGGAGCAGGAAAAGGGGGAGGAATGGAAGGCTAGATCGAGGAGGAAGAGGAGACTGAAGAGGGACAGAATGCAATCCGGCGTGCCTGGGGAACCCCGTAACTTCCAAATCTCTCTGGTGAGAAAGCATGTGACCGCAGGACCAGCTATCGGCTAGTCCTCGCCCCCACCGATGCCCACCAGCAACAGCAAAATACCAACAACAACAAAAAACAAGTGCGACAGATGATATGCGAAAGATATTGATCGCGCAGGAAGAGAAGGAGGGACGAGAAGGGGCGTAGGGAGACTTGGGAACTGTAGTTGGGATGTCGAGGAGGAGGACGAGGAGGATGAGGAGGATGCGGGGGAGGAGGATAAGAGAAGATATAAAAAGAGAGGGGAAGAGAAGAGAGTGAAGACAGGCAGGAGCAGGAGCGGGGGAGGCAAGGAGGAACGGAATGGGGTTCATTAAAAAAACGAGGGACATGAAACCGACGGAATCAAGGCGAAACGGAATATGAAGACCCCTGGAGCCTGGAGTTGAACGGAATATGACAACCCGATGACTCGGACACGATCTATCATGAATCCCTGAAGGCAAGCAGGCCTGGAACATGTAACGTTTACCGACGACGGCCCAGAGCACCCTGGAAACTCCCGAAAGCGTTCTGGAGCGTTCTGGAGCGAGTTATATTTTGCCTTGGTCTGTCTGATGAAAAAGGAGAGATGCGAACTGAAGGAACGAGGGACAGCAGGGAGGATTGAGATGAGTGGGCCAGAAACCCCGGCCAGGCCTTCATCTTCAAGCTCTTCTTCAAAGACCTGTGCAATGGGTCGTCGAACCCCCTGAGGTCCTCCACGCACGCCGTGACACCCTCTCCTCCTCCGCCCCCATCCAGCCTCCCTCCTGTTGCTCCCAAGTCTCATTCCCCTCAGCTGCACGCCCTCCTCCTCTTTCCCTCCTCCTTCTCCTCCTACTCCTCCTCCTCCTCCTCCTCCTCCCGTTCTTGTTTGCTGTTCCACGTGTCCACTCCAAGCTCTAATCCTCGTCCGCCTACCCCCTCATTTTCTCTACTCTATTACCGTTGTCGTCGTCTTCCTGCTCCTCCTCCTAAGCATCGTCCGTCCCCTCCACGTCCTCCCCTTCATCCTTGCGCCAACGTTCGCCTCCCAGAAGGCTGCGCGTTTCACTCGCCCCCCCGGTGACACGCTAAGTTGGCGAAGGCCATGGATCCGCGCCCAGAGCTTCCAAGATGGCCCGTATAACTCAATGGCCGCTACCGTGCTGGATCCCAGTCAAGCGGTACCGGTTCGCACCGTACCGCGCCAACCGGCCGTAGCGATACCGCACCGGCCCCCGCTATCGTACTGGACGATACCGCGCGGATCACAACCACAGTACCAAACGATACCGTGCCGGCCGCGGCTTCTGCACCGCACGATACCGTACTGGACGATACCGCGCCGGTCCCGGGTCCCGGGTCTTCGGCTCTATACATGGATAAGCAACCGGGGATATGTTTTTACCAAGCGTATGGGAGTCCACTGGCAGACAGCAGGAGGGCGACGCGACACGACGACGAACACGACGGACGACAGACGAGCGACAAGCGCGCGGGGTGGGGAGGGGGAAGGAAGAGAGAGAGAGGGGGAGGGCAAAGGAGGCGCGCCGGCCAGCGCCCGGACCACCTGGCCCCAGCCGGCTGCGGCCGCGCGCAAACGGGCGCCGCTCCCGGCGCGGCCAGCCCGCGGCGCCCAGCAGCTCGGAGAGCCCGAGCTGTGGCGCAGCCCAGCGCGCCACGTGCCGCACCGCCCGGCCGCGGGCCCTGGGCGGGCGCCGGCCCTCGGGCGCGTCGAGGTGGCGCGCGGCGACCCGGACGGGGACCCAGCCGCGCTGGAGGATGGTGCGCACCTCTGCGCGCAGCGCCTTGGCCGCCTCTGCGGCTGCCGCGTCCGCGGCCGCAGCCGAGGCCTCCGCCTGAGCGTCCTCAGCGGCGCGAGGGCCACCGCCGCCGCCGCGCGCGCTGCCGCCGCCGCGGCGCCTGAGGCGGCCCCAGTCGCGGCCGCGGCCCGCGCGCCCCCCGCTGGCAGGGCCGCCGCCGGCGGGGCGTTGAGCCTGGCGGCCTCCTAACCTCCAAGTCAACCCAGAACCGCCGCTTCCCCGGCTCTGCCAAGGGTTCCCAGCCGCGCGCCCGTGGCGGGGTCGCGACGGCGGCGGCGTCCTTCCGCCTGCTCCTGGCCCCCCAGCCCAGCAGACCCTGCCCTGCCCCTCGGAGAGGCTGGGGCAGGGGCGCCCAGCGCGCCAGCCGATCCCGCTGGCCTACGAGCTGCGCCCCACCGAGCCCGTCGCACTCGCGCTCGATGGGGTGCTCGCCGGCGTCTAAAAGAAGCGCCGGCGGCCTCTCCGTCGGAGAAAACCGGCGGCCACCACCTGGGCAAATTAGGACCATCGCCGGCCCTGGAAACGACACGCCGTTTCTTTACCGGTTCCGTTTTGCTGTTTTTTTGCCGGTTCCGACACCGATTCTTTTACCGGTTACGTCGCCGTTGTTGGACCGGTTCCGGCTCCCGTTCCAATCCTGGAGCCGTTTTTTGGGCCTTTCCGGTCGCTGTTTTTTTTTGCCGTTTCCATGTTCAAGGGACATTTTTCTGGAAACGGTGAAAAAACGGCCCTACCGTTTCCGGGTTTCCGGGGCCTACAAAGGCCGCGACCCCCTCGGCCGCGAAGCCCCAGCCGTCCGCCTTGAGCGCCGCCACCGCCGCCTCTGCGGGGGGCGTTGCCTGCGGGCCTCTCGGGCGCCTCGCCCGCGGCGCGCTGTCCGCGCCGCCGTCCGCGAGCAACTGAGGACACAACGATGTCCAGAGATGGCCAAAGACGGCCCCAAGGCGGCCGATGACGGCCCCTGATGGCTCCAAGAGGGCCCAACAGGGCAACAACAGGACCTCCAACAGAGCCCGAGTACGCCATCATCACTGGCTCCTCTTAGGTTTTGAAAATCATGTTCGCATTCTCGTTTTTACAGGCGCCTACCAACTGCGTAGTGTCCAGAAAGACTACACGATGGCCCATGTGGCCGAAGAGGACCTCACAATGGCCCCAGAGGCATTCAAGACGGTCCCAACACGGCCCAAGAGTGCCTCCCGTGGGACCCAAGCCGGCCTCGGAAAAGCCTTCAACGGCCCAAGACGGCGACAAGACGGCACCACGGCGCCCCCCAAGACACCCACCACACGGCAAAGATGGCCACAACATGGCCCGAGAGAGCCCTAAGACGGGGCAGCAGGACTCTGAGGCGGCCCAAGATGGACCCCCAAGACTGCCCCACATGAGGCCAAGGCAATCCCAAAAGGGCCGAAGCGAGTTCCGCAAGTTCTCCTCAAACAGTGGCGACTGAAGGTGGAGCGTATGACGGCTTTCGATGTCCTGCTCGTCATACTCCTCCTCCTCCTCCTCCTCCTCCTCCTCGTCCTCCTCCTCCTCACCAGCACCACCATCTGCAATAACAACATCACCATCAGGCCCAGCTTCAGTCTGAGACTCAGCATCCGCATCAGCACCAGCACCAGCAGCAACACCATCATCACCGTCATCAATGTCATCATCACCACCGTCACCATCAACATCATCATTACCACCACCATATTCATCGTCATCAGCACCAGCATCCTCATCATCAGCAGCATCAGCATGAGCATCAGCGTCAGAATCTTTAGCAACAAATCATCAATACCATCATCACCATCGCCATCACATTCAACATCAGCATCGCCATCACCATCAGCATCGTAAACATCAGCAGCATCATCATCAGCATCAGTGTCCTCAATATCTCCATAACATCATCATCATCAGCATCCTTACCATCATCACCACCATCGTCATCACCACCATCACCATCATCATCATTACCACCACATCACCATCAACAACTACAACAACCCCCACAACCTCATCATCCGCACAAGGGCCCTCCAGAGCCCCATCGGTCATGCTACTCAAACTGCGAGGCCGGCACGGTGGTGGGCCTTGCCGCAGGAACCTGGCTATTCTCCCCCCCCTCCTCCTCGCCGCTGCACTGGTCTTCTGACATTCCTTCTCCTCGCCCTCCTCGTCCTCCCTCTCCCCTGCCTCCTCCCCCCCCGCGGTCCTGACCATCGTCTCCCCCCCCTCCTCCCAAGGTCCTCCAGGCTCGCCGTGAACTCGGGGGCCAACGAGGGCAACCCGGGCGTGACTCCTGGGCCCCGCCGCCACCGCCGCGGCGCCGCCGCCGCTCTGGCCCGCCCTGGCGTCGCACGCCGCGTGTCCCGGAGAGAGTCTCTCGCGGACCCCTCGGGACAACATGGAGAAGGTGCAGGGTGAAGGGGGGGGGGGGGGGGGGCGGGAGGGAGCAGGGCCTCCAGCAACGGTTGCCCGAGGGCCACTGGAGAGGCCCCGGGCGTGGGCCTCCCCTCCTCCTCCTCCTCCTCTCCTCCTCCTCCTCCTCCTCTCCTCCTCCTCTCCATCCTCCTCCTCCTCCTCCTCCTCCTCCTCCCCCTCCTCCTCATCCTCATCCACCCTCCTCATGTATCTCCTCCTCCCCCTCCTCTTTCTCCATCCTCCATCCTCCTCCTGCCCCTCCTCATTCTCCTCCTCTTCCTCCTCCTCCGCCCCCTCCTGCCTCCCTTCCTGCCTCCCTCCCTTCCTCCTCTCCGATCCCTGAGAGGCTGCGGACTCACAACCACCCAACTCTCTTCCCTCTGGTGGATGTGGGCGCGGCCGTGCGTCCCCGTTGTTCGAAACAATTTGGAGTTGCCACCCAAGGGCCAGGATGTAGTCCCCGGCCAGAAGCTGTGTTTTTCTCGAAACATCCCGTGGCACATCGGATCGGGATCAAATCGGATGTGTTTGTTTTCGGCCTCTGTAGCAGTGAAGAGGCCGAGTCTTTCGGCAGGCGGGCCCTGTTCTGAAAGGGCGCAAGTCCAGGCGAGGCGATCGGCTCCGTCGGCCGGGGCAGAGCTGGCCGAAGGGCGGTACTGTTTTGAAAAGGGCGCCCTGTCGGTGGGCCCTGAGAGGCCTCGTCGTCCCTGCCCGGGCACAGACGGTGATCACCCAAATGGGTGAATCCAATTCAAATTTCGCCCCCCGCCAGGCCGTCCTTCCAAGTAGACAGATTACTATACATAGGCTGTCGGAGGTCTGCACGCACCTCCGATCAATTATGTGTACGCACTGGATGAAGGCTCAGCCTGGCTCGACGGACGACACCACGACCAAGCTGGATTCGCAGGAGGTCCGGTTTTCGTGTGGCGCGCCACTGGTCGGCAGCAGTGGTAAGATGGCACTATTTCAATGGTAAGATGGCACTATTTCAAAGTGTGGCTGCACGCGGCGGTCGAAATGCAAGTAGTCAATCAGGCTCTTCACACAGGCGCACGCGGAGCACAATCGCGCAACGCATCGAAGGCAAACTTGACGCCCTCGAAACAAACGCAAAAAAAATGAGCAAACTCAAGCATCGGCGGTTTTACAGCAGACATTGGGAAACACACAATGGATGGCCCATACAGTTACTAATATGCAGCCAATGAGATGTTCCACAATAGTGGTGCCTCACCAGGCATTTCGATCTGATGCTCGTGCGCGGTGGCGCACAAGAGTTTGCAACACCTCATGCACAGAGAACCCTTACAATATGCAATATTCAACAGATCTTGGATATGATGTCGCTGACTAACGCAGCCCAAGAAACACGTCGGATTCTGCAACGCGGAGTCGTTGATGCACACATTCACGTCGCGATTCAAGCCGCAGGCAGACTTGTGTGAGCAACATATGCACTGTGTGGTCTGTGGCGGGCCCTAGCCAGAATGTTATGACGGTGCTTCAGCATGTTCTGACATCCGCAACAGCGGGATTGCAGGCAACTGGGGTGCGAAATGAAATAAACGTGCTACTATATCCTTGAAGCGGCTGCGGCTCAAGAAGGAATTGGCCATGCACGCGACTGGGGCTCCTGGTAGCATTGTGAAACGCAAGACGTTGGGACACCATGACGTCAACAACTATGGATTCGACAGGGGCGCTGTGGGGACGCATGGGGGGGGGGGGGGGGCGCTTGAGAGTCTGCCCTAATCAATGCGGATCAATAGCAACAGTGACGAGGACAGACATCGACCAGGAGTTCGTAATCTGGCATCGTTCAGGCGTATTGCGCGGGGCATTTTTGCCCCCCGCAGGGGGCTTCCAGGCCGTGGGTTTCTTTGGCCACTCAAGGGATACCTGCGCGGAGACTCGGGCGGTGGCCATGGGGGGCCACGCTCCCGCGGCAACCACCCGCGAGCTCGAGTGCCGAACAGCGGAAAACAACTTATGGCGAGTGAACCAATACAAAATCGCGAACCGTTCAACCGCTCAATGTCACGAGCCAGCCAGGCCCGCGCCCGACAAGCTCCAAAGCCGAAGCGACCGCAGGAAAGCGCCGAGCGAGCACTCGGAGCCGCGCTTCCAAGACCTGGTCCACGTAAGGAGGGATGCGAAGACTGGAAAAGTGGTGGGCGCGCAGGAAGGCGCCGCGCATGCACGCGCACAGCAACGAAATGCCAGGGAGATGAGACTAAGACAAAGCATGGTTGAAATCCACGGGATCATCACTGGAGCGGTTGGGAACTGCGAGCCCATCCATCTACGAAAGCGCTCATTTCGCGAAAGCGGCGGCTAAACATAGAACGACGAAGGTCGTCAAAGTCTCTGGACATGTCGAACCAATAACCGATGACCAATGACCAATGCGGCAAAATCGGTCCGTCGACCGCGGAGAGAGCACTGCGTCTACCCCTTATTCAATACATCGTGATGTGTGAAGCTTCTCTTCGGGCTCGCCGGTAGTCTCAAACAGCTCGTGCACTTGTGCCTCCCACCTCCAAGTGCGAAGCTTCTGGCAGGATAGTTGGTTGCCATCGTGGGCAGCCATGATTTTCTACAACCGAGCCCAATCTTTGGTAGCTCAACCAGTTCGGGTCTGTATTGCTAACTCTCTACAACTTTCCTGCGCACTTGAATGCTGCGCGACGGCGGCTGGCACCCCATTTCTCGATATTCGCACTGGACAGAGCCATCGGCGCCCTTCTCCTCGCCCCGGAGAGCAGGCCATCTTTTGAGCCCCGAAGTTCTGCGCACCATGGACTGTTGAGCGACTCGTAGCTGAGATTGCCGGGCTTGCGCGAGTGCACAACTTCCCGAACGCCAGGACATAGCGCTCTCTACCAGTGTCTGCAGCAAGCGTGGCCGTCTTGCCAGAGGGGATCTGTGGAAGCACAGAATAATCTTTTGCTTGAAGGAAGAACGCCGAACTCCATCGATGCGCACGGAGATTCACACGGACGCACAATTATACAATCTGATCTGGGCACCCAGCGCCTTGCAACCAAAATTCCGCGAGGCTCTGGATATGTCCCGGCCGTGCGCGTGGCCTGGGTGCGGCGCGGTGTCCTCGGCGTTTGTACGCCACATTGATCATTCGAGCGGCGCGGACCGCCCGTGCCCTGATGGAAAAACCAAACAATTGTCTGTCATGATCGAAAAAATGTCAGGCGCGGCCCCAAGGGGCCGAAAGTTGTCGGCACAGCCAAGAGATGCCCAGTCGTCGCCAGGCTAGCACAACAATGTCGAACACACCCTCGCGCCATCTGAGCAGCACGAAACACGCCTGGCCGGAACGAACGCTGGCACCAGCCTTGCGGATAAACAGCGCGCGCGTAGCACAATGCATCGCTATCGAAAACGCGTTCGCACTCGGCCCAGCATGCTCTAACCCAATACTTTCCACGGCAAAACAGACGCGGCGGGCAACGGAGAGCGCAATAATTTGGGGGGCTTCGATCAGGAAGCCGAGCTTGGCCATCGACGTGAGCATGTTCTCAGAGAGCGCATGAGACGGGCCGCCAGTCGAACGCTGGAGCATATGTTTGTCACTTTTAATAGCCCTCGACGAAAGGGGCTCAACCTGCATTGCAAATCGCAGCGCGCTGAGGCGCGTGATCTTGAGAGTGGCAACAACGGTGGCAGATCCAGGCGAGAGTTGACGAAGTTGCGAGTAGGGCTACAAACTTCTCTAGAGGCGCAGCCCACGACATGCCAGGAACCCCTGGGCCAATAAAGCCCCGGGTATTCCATGGCATAGCCAATCCTGGTCAACTCAAAGCCCCCCCCTGCTCATGAACGATGCGTTGCGGAGACCTTCCCCAGTCAATCCTTCCGCGCATGAGTAGGCGACAGGTGGTCAATTTGAGCGCTAGACGAAGAATGGCCCCATCCAGGAGATGAAGCACGCGCCAAATTCTCGGCGAGGAGCGAGAACATCCACCACTCCGAACAAACAGTCATCAGCATTGGCACGGCAAAGCGAGCGCCGCCGCGGGGGCGGATCCTGCATCCAGCGGGCAACAAGATCGAGACAGAAACAGACTGGCGCCATCGGGCTCGGGTCACCTTGGCGAACTCCCTTGCTGAGACCGACGCCATCAAACCTCTCCCCCGCCAACGTGAGAACACCGCGTGCATTTCAACGCAGCGCGCGCGTTGAAATTCTGAAGGCGCAGCGGGGTCTGCATCGCAGAGAGCACCGCGCCCAGCCGCGCACGGAGAATGGGCGGGAAGGCGGCGGCAAAATTTGTCGAAAGGACGGCGGCGCATTCTAACCAGAGCTTGCGTCTGTAGGGGTCCTAGCGGATTCATATGGTTACGTTCGGTTTGCCGCCGATTTTCGCTGCGCGCCCGGGTGCCTGGGCGCCCGGGGGTGCCCGGGGCCCGGGTGCCCGGGGGGCGCCCAGGGGTGGCCGGGTGCCCGGGTGGGTGCCCGGGTTCCCGGGTGCCCGGGCGTGCCCGGGGGTGCCCGATAGCCCTATAGCCCAATGGCCCTACAACTCTGTAGCCCTCTAGCTCTATAGCCCTGTAGCTCAACAATAGCCCTCTAGCCCTATAGCCCCTAGACCTATAGCCCTGATTGGGTTTTTCTCCGGTATCATTCATTTCCAACATATGTCGCTGTGATCCCTACACCTCGGCTTGCGCGACATTCGCCAGCACTTGCCGCATTTAACGCACTTCTGCAACGCGGCGACAGCGATTGAGAGGCAGGCAGCGCAGGCCGGAGAGCAGCTCGACACCAGAGCTGGCCATAGACAGAGGGCGAGTGCACCAGCAATCACGCACAACATTCCCCACTGCGCTCCCACCCCGTTCCCCTTCGGGCACAAACGCCATAAATGCTTCCCCCATGTCCGACGGCAGAGTCTACATATTGCCACGCGCAGTCACGCAGTGGAACCTGCATCCTGAATATATTGGCGCATTCCCGGCGCGCCAGCAGGAGCGCGGGGCGCCGTCTGGACCCGGCGTCGAGTTGCGACAGGCACGAACAATTCGGTAGACATCCCCGTTGTCAGCTTCCCACGAAGTCGAAACATACTCATCTTGGCCCGCAAGATCTGCCCGAGCATGGGCAAGAGTACTGTTCAAGCAAATGCGATTCTCAGAAACCGTTGAACCAATCCGACCCCAATAGTGCGTCAGGCAAGTGGCGGGCGCTTCCACCGAATCGCACGGGCGGCCATGCTCGTCAAGAACAGCGGACTTGCAGGTCCGACACTTCAACTCCCCCACCCAAAGCTCTCGCTTACGACGAAGCTTCCTCAGAGCATTGGCATTCGCCTCCGCGTGACAATGCCGCTTAATAACCACATGTCCCCCTCCTGCTCAGTCAGAATGCGCGCGTCAACGTCCTGCGTGCGCCGACGAAGCCCTTGCAGCTCAGTAAAAACTAGGGCCTCGATATCAAAGAACTGCTGCAGCGGCGGGTGAGAGGCTAGCGCGCGACAGACAAGGTGATCCTGCTGAGCTCGTCAGTGCGACCACCCACTATCAGGACGCGCGCGGCCTCCATCCTCGACGGTGAAATTCCAGCCCCTGCGAACGGCGGGGAAACGCTGGTCCGCGGGGGAAGCGCTTCAAAGATGTCGCCCAACGGGACTTCGTACGTTTGTAGCTATTCACATGCGTTGGGCATGCGCACGTTCACAAGGGCCAGATGCCACTTCCTCCCTTGCAGAAGACTGAGCAGCATGCGGCCCTCTTGAATCACATGATGAGAGACGCGGTCAAACCGGCGAGCGACATCAGGCGCGACGTAGGTCGCCGCCGACCCATCACAAACAAGGTCCGCAACCACGGTGCCATCCGCGCTGGACTCGCAGACGTCATTCTGGAGCATCGCGGCATCAGCCCTTGTTCCATGCGTTTCCTGCGCACGCGCGACCTAGCATTTCTGACAGAGGTCTTTTAAGGCGCGGAACCAGTCGGCTGCATTTCGTTGCCTTCGAGCACGCGCCTTTGCATGCGTGCTTCAGCATGTGTGCCGCGAGCATTCCGCGCAACTGCACTGAGAGAGGGTCGGTGGGAATCGGTCGCCGGCGCACCGCAAATCCAGGGGGCCAAAAACGAAGCGGCCCGGCACCGCCGGCGGAAACTCCGCCAACAAAGGAGAAGGGCGAGACGCAGAGGCGGGGGGAGCTGATCTGCACACGAGCTTATCACTAGAAGAGGACTCAGATGATCTCAAAGATGTTGACGCAGACCTGCTGTCCGAAAACGATGTCAAATTCAGTATGAGTCTCTATGGTTGCGTGAGACCCCGATCATCGCGCAACTCACTTGGTCCAGAACAGCCCTCGCCAGACGCTAGACCCCGAGCGACAGCGCGTCGGTGTAACTGGTGGGAGACCCGTTCAACTGCGGCAGGTGCAGTTCTCATTCCAGGACTTCATCGTGTCGACCGAGATCTCCTAGAAGCGGAGGTCCGACTCGTTCGCCATTGGCAAGCACGGGATGGCCGGCCTCCGTCCAAATTAACAACTCACTGCGAGAACCATTGGCCCCAACTTGCATGCTTTCATCGAGCTTGTCGTTGTCCCGAAGGTGCTGCATCACAGGGGCCCGATGCTTTGATATGAGCCTCTGGCGCAAACGGGCATCATCAGGCAGGTCATCTCGCACACGCAAGTTGTAAACCTTCTGATCTCTGGTGTCGTTTCACTGCAAGCCCTGGGCAACAAACCCATTCATAAACTCCATGACTAGCTCCGAGGACGAGAAGTGGACTAAAAAGCTCTGGCTGGTCTTCGCGAACTTTGTGGTGATCCCGACGGGCATATGAAACAGACATTTGCCCCGAAGGGTGTACCGTGCCGAGCGCTTCGCCACCTTTAAGAACAGCACGAATGTATCCTGACATCCAACGACGACCTGGTTATATTTGCAGTCCTCGGATCCAAGCGTGCCAGCCACACGCATCCTCGTGATGCCCAGTGAAGTCGAAGCCGTCGACGACGCCACTGCTTCAGCCCGCCTCATATTCAGCAAATGTTCCTCGGACTCTGCTTGCTTTGCTTGAGGCTCCAGAGCCGTGACCCCAAACGTCGCCATCCGTCCATCGATCCGCTGCACCTGGTTGGTTAACGAGTTGCTTGTCTCCTCCACGCATTGTGAAAGAGTCACACAGTGGCCCGTGACGAAGGCCACGAATCAGGCAGGAACCGCATCGCCCACGACTGTATACTGAGGATTTGTGTGCCGAATCCGATGGTACAACACAAGCCAAAATAGTAGGTTCCTCGTTCCCAGACCTTTGGCCCCCCCTGTCGGTTGAGACCAAAGACCAACCTTAACGGTGTAAATTTGAGCCTTGAACCGAAAAGGCTGCGGACCTATGGCGCGCGACATTTGGTAAAGCTGTGCACGGCCTTCTTCCGCAAGGCGACCGTTCGATAGCACTCGGGTGTTGTTGGCCTCGAGGGTATTTTCTAGCGGCTGCGCCCCTCCCGGCCAGAAGCGCATCCGTTGTGGCATGCGGGAAATGCAGCTCTTTGTCTCATGGCCAGCTGCGTGATTAATCACTGCCTTGCTGGGCGTCGTCGGCCGCTCAAGAGGAAGCGAGTTGAAAGGCCCGTTGGGGGCCATCGCCTCTGGAATCAAGACGGTCCTGCGATCCAGCCTGCCAGCGCCTGTGATCGTCACGGCTTTGGCTTTGGAGAGCCGCCTCAGCATCGAAGGTTTGCTTGCGCCATTGGGAACGATTTCCGCCGCTGTGTTTCTTCTGTGCGCGTCGCCAACGGATCAAAACCGCCCTGGGTCAGCATCCATCAACGTCGTCATCACCAACAAAAAGCATAAGCGGTAACGTTGGTCGCCGTCATCCGCGGAATCGTTGCCGCCTCTGCCATCACGGGCGCATGCCTCTGCTGCGATCACACCTGGCAGTAGTCGCCAGTGCGCCAAGGGAGAATGATGTACCTCGTCCTGGAACATACATCAGGGGCCCTGGGACACACAAGTAAAGACATACAAATAACAATATTCCCATTTGTCTCGCATATGTTCTGAGTGTTTGTCTCCCCCCCCCCACTTCCCATGTTCCCATATGTTCCTGGGAATCGGCGATTCATTGTGTCTGTGTGTTGTTTTCCCCTCCTGAATACTGCCCCTCTGCGCGGCACGCTGAGATCTAAGCTATACCGCATGTTGGGGCAACAACCCGGAAAACCCCAGGTTGTCCAGCCCGGATGACCGCAAGGCTCAAAACGTAACCAATGACTCAAAGCGAATACAGTCATCCAGTATAGTAAGGATGCGCGATAAGGATGCAAGGGCCTTGGATGCCCATTGCGAAGCTTTACAGGCAGGGCGCAGCCAACGAAAGTAGCCAAGGATGGACCGCGGAGGCAAGGATGCAAGGGTTTCCTTGAGAAGGTTGCCCATTCTTAATGCGCGGGTTGACTGTAAGCTTGACCCACAAGGCAAAGAGACACACTAATCGCAACAAAGGGTAAAGCCAAATGCGACAACGCATGGGCACTTGCACCCGGAGCGCTCCGTGTAGGAGTAGCCTGAAGAACATGACTGGCAACGCGAACGAGAGCTTGCAATGGTTGACGATTGCCAACGCCTGCCCGCGACCCGTGCGATGACGATCGCGATAGGGGTGTGCGACGAACAGCGAAACACAAACAGAGAAACAAATAAATAATGAGACATCAATCACGAAATATTGGAATCCAGACAATCTCACACATACGAATATATACACTTATACCGCATAGACCACCCTCCGAATGATAAGGAGGTGAGGGGGGGGAGGGACCACCGTCGCACTCGATCGATCTCACTATCGATCTCACTATCGATCCCATTATCGATCTCATTCGATCGATCTCACATTCGATCTGGCGATCGATCTCACAATCGATCTCACTATCGATCTCACTATCGACCTCGCATTCGGTCTCACTATCGATCTCACTATCGATATCACAATCGATCTCACAATCGACCTCACATTCGGTACAACTATCGATCTCACTATCAATACCACTATCGATTTCATTCAGTCGATGTCACAATCGATCTCACAAACGATCTCACAGTCGGTATCACATTCGGTCCCAATATCGATCTCACTATCGATATCATACCCGATCTCACACTCGATCTCACTATCGAACTCACTACCGAAGTCATTATCGATCTCTTGTTCAGTCTCACTATCGATATCACACTCGATATCACAATCGATCTCACATTCGGTTTCACTATCGATCTCACTATCGAACTCACTATCGCTATCACTATCGATTTCACCATCGGTCACACTATCGCTATCACTATCGATATCACAAACGATCTCACAATCGATCTCACATTCGGTCTCACTACCGAACTCACCATCATCATCAACATCATCATCATCGGGACACCGACGGGACACCGGCGGGACACCGCGGGGCCCCGGCCGCCCGGAAGGGAGACATTTGGTCCGGCCGCGCCTCAGCCACACGGGGCACCAGCGGGACACCGGCGGGACACCTCGGGGCCCAGGCCGCCCGGAAGGGAATCATTTGGTCCGGCCGCGCCTCAGCCACAGGGGACTTTCTCTCGCCCGCCCACGCAGCTTCGCCTCGCCCGCACGCACGGCACGCACGAACACGAAACCGAAATCGATTTCCCGGTAGGGGGGCTCTCCGTTCCACTTCGATGTCACCCCCTCACCTCCGATGCACACATCTACTGTACACTGCGATCGGGAAGGAGAGAGCGAGACAGAGAGAAAGAAAAAACGAGAACGAGAGAGAGAGAGAGAGAGAAACGGAAAGGGAGACATATGACAAATTAGTCAATCACACTGCCGGCGTGGGGCGGCTGATCATTCAGATGTTCTCGCTGCAGACTCTGTTCCGCAGGGGGTGTCCCTGGGTACCACACTTCTCGAGCAAACCGCCCGCCCTCTGCTTCCGGAGCCTCGGCGGTCGGAGGTGCCCAGACCCTGCCTTTCGCATGCGGCGCCACCTGCAGGGCAACGTGCGCACAGCACAATCTGCCCTCCCATGGTCGCGCCGCGCCAGGCGCGCCCATCCTTGCTCTCCGGCGAGGCCGCCGCGGAGGAGGGCAGCTGTCTTTTTGGGCCAACGGCCGCAGACGGTGACTACCTTCGTGCCCCCGCGGTAGACCTGGCTCCCCTGGCAGCGCGGCAGCCGGGAACGACGGAGGGCACGGCCGAATCAGGAGGCAATTTCTGCGAGGCCCACGCTCCACGCAGGACGAATCAAGGGCTAGCAGGCCCGACTGAGGGGCCATTCGGCCAGATTCGCCCAAATTGCGCAATGGGTGATCCCAACTTGCGCAAGATGAGAAGGCAAGATGAGTTAAACGGCAGAGTTGACTGTTGCCAAGGATCAGGCGGAATTCAGCGGGAGTGTGCTGGATTAGGCCCGTCTTTGAACAAGGATATTCCAGTGCCGATGCCAAATTGAAACCCTCAGGAGTTGCATCCAGAGCAGGGCATGCGAGGCGGGGATGTACCCATATCGACCTCCTGGGAAGCCCATGTCCTGGGATGCCAAGGGCAGACAACGTTGGATACATGCAGATGGCTATGGATGGTATGGCGGCACAAATTTAATCATACATATGTGTATGTATACGTGTACACATACATATACAGATATGTGTGTGGGTACGAATGTATGCCTGTAATGTATCTGTTCGTTTTGGAGGCCCACTTATGCTCATGTCAACCGCCTCCCAAGGCCCAAGAAGATCGGCTTCCTGGGCGGTGAGAGTTAGGAGGCCACTTCTTGGAGGTCCTCAAAAGAACGACAGAGGGAGAGTAAGCTCGATTAAGGGGCCATTGATCCGGATTGGCCCAAGTTGGCCGGAACCCATAGGATCAGCAGGAATGAGCTGGAGTCTGTAAAAATAAGCTGGCCTTCGACTACGGGCATACCAGCGAACAAGGACATACCAGCGGAATTGAACATTCGAGGAGCTGCGTCATAAGCAGCGCCAGCCAGCAAACTGCAGGCAGCGCAAAGCCCCAGTCGAAATATCCACATCCGTATCCACAGCCTGGGAATTCGGTGGATAAGCAAATATTTGGCCCCCAGATAAGCCAACACCTATACATATACATATGTGTATATATATGTAGATTATATATATGTATGTGTTTATATATATATACACATGTATATATATATATATATATATATATGTATATCCATGTCCGCCGGCTCCCACGGTCCAGGAAAATCAGTTTCCCAGGCGACGGGTATGGAGATGTACGGAGTTAGAAGGTAACGTTTGGAGAGGCTTCGTAAGACCGACTGCGGGACCAGAAGCCCGATGAAGGGGCCATTGAGCTGGATGGGCCAAGATTGCGTAAATGGTTGCAACAGAATGCGCCAGAATGAACGGGATCAATCAGGATTAAACAGGAATGTGCCAGATTAGGGCTGTATTCGACCACCGGCATACCAGCGCTAATGCTGACCTGATCCTCCCAGGAGCTGCATCCTGAGCAGAGCAGGCCACAAACCAGCAGACAGAGCGTAGACCCCATGGAAATACCCATATTCATATCCAGATCCACTGCTGGGACCATGTCCTGGAACCTCCCAGCGCCCCATCTATGGACACACCCAGGCTCCATGGAGCCCCATACATATATATATATATATATATATATATATACATACATATATACATATATACATATATACATATATAAACACAAGTGGCTGGTGTGTGCCCAGGCTCATACAAGTGATGCAAGATGGGCTGGCGGAGTGAGCGAAGCGATTAACAAGAGAAGTGTAAGCACGATTCCCACCAGCCGATTTGTTTCACTAGACAATTTGTGGAGGGAAAGAGAAGGAGGAGAAGAGGAGGAGGATAGCTGCTGGAGGTGAAATGCAATAGCGAGGTCGCACTCGAGCGCAAATGGGGTTGCCACACCTCGCGATGTGTGAACCAGGGCCCCCCAGGAAGCCTCAGGAGGCCCGACTTGGATACCGGAAGAGGCTCCAGGAGGCCCCAGGACTGTGAGTGTTGTGTGGGTGTGTGCGTGTGTGATGTGAGCTCTGTGTTGTGCGTGTCTTCTGTGCGTTGTAGGTGTGTGTGTGTGTGTTATGTTTGTCTAGCGTGTGATGTGTTGGTGTGATTTGTATCTCTTTGTGCGCATGTAGTTCTGAGGCCCCAGGAGGCCCCAGGAGGCCCCAAGAGGCTCCAGGAGGCCGCAGGAGGCCCCAGGAGGCCCCAGGAGATTCCAGGAGACCCCCAGGAGGCTCCAAGGCGGGGTCTGGGGCACCAGAAGGTACAGAAAGCCCCAGGAGGCCCCAGGAGGTTCCAGGAGGCCCCCAGGAGGTTCCGAGGCAGGGTCTGGGGTACCAGAAGGTACGTCGGGGCTCGATTTTGGGAGGATGTCTCAAGCGAAACCGCCATTCTCTCAGAATCGGGGTCAAAATCATTGACATTACAATGTGTTTTTGAAGGTTTTATGTTAGCATGTTGAAATTCACATATGTGTTTGGACCCTGACGTCACGACCTGCGTGAGGGGTGCCACCGATTTTCAGAATGTCGAGGATGTCCCCAGCGAAACGGCCAACACAAATCGCGAACGACGCGGCGCGTACACATTAATCCCCTCTGAGCTCTACTCCCTCGGAGAGGTGCGTATGATAATATATATATATATATATATATATATATATATATATATATATTTATATATATATATTTACACACATATATTCGGGATGGACAGACCCCCCTTTAGCAAAACGTGGTTTAGTGAAAACGACCTGAGGCCCAAACCTGACGGGCGCAAGCCTGGAAAATAACGGCCACGGCGCCCTCTCGAGAACCGAAAACGGACAGTGCACTAATCGACGTGTCACTGTTAGGGGTTCTGTCCACCCACGATATAAATATATATATATATATATATGTATATATATATATATATACTAGAACCATCGCGCGCGCTTCGCGCGCGCTTTGGTTCTAGCCGAGGTCAAGGGCAAATCGAGTCAAACTTTGTCGAAACGCGTCCGAAGAAAGGCCGACGGAAGACTCGAACAAACATAACAGAGCTCGTCCTTAGTGGGCCTTGAAACGACAAGGCCGTTTTTTTACGGTTCCGTTTTGCCTTTTTTTTGACGGTTCCGACGCCGTTTTTTACCGGTTCCGTCGCCGTTTTTTGACCGGTTCCGGCTCTGGTTCCAATCCTGGAGACGTTTTTGTTGCCGTTTCCAGTCGCCGTTTTTTTGCCGTTTCTACTTTCAAGGGGCAATTTTCCGGAAACGATGAAAAAACGGCCCTGCCGCTCCTGGGGGCCATGAAGAACTCGTCCTTAGCACATATATATATATATATATATATATATACATACGTACACACATACATACATAAATATACATAGATCTACACACACATGTCCACGGCCTCTGGGCTCGGCGGTCCAGGAAGATCGGCCTCCCAGGCGGCAGGCCTGGCGAGAGAGCAGCCCCTCGCGCCATCCCGCGGCAGCGACGGCAGCGGCGGCGCGGAGAGCCCGTCGCGCCCCTCCAGCAGCTTCCCCAGGGCCACGCAGCGCGCCCCGAGGTCCTCGCCCTTCGCGCCGGAGAGGTCGTGGGCGTGGGCGGAGAACCTCCCGCGGGCGGCCCAGTCGGGCAAGGCCCAGTCGGGCAAGGCCCGATCTTAGAGATCCCCACTTGGTCCTCCAGAACCGCCCGATCCTAGAGATCCCCACTTGGTCCTTGGCCGATTTCGTCGCAGGAGGGCGGACGGGCCTTGCCCGACCTGGCCTGCCCTGGCCTTCTCGCGGGAGGGATGAATAGGGGAACAACAAGTCACATAAACCTAAAAACTCGGAGGTCCGCCCGGATTCCTCGCATGGGCGCTGGGGAGGATGTCTCGGGCGCCGCGGCCACCACAGAGCGATCCAGGACGCTCTGCGAGCGTTCAGTAGCACGCGGGACCGATTCTATCCCCATGCTAGCCCCGCCCGGTGCAAGGCTCTGGGACGCACACGCGTGGGAGACTCTGGTCTGGAGGGCGTAGCAGAAGGACGCTACAGTGGGGGCCCAACCACAAGCGACCTGCCAAAAGAAAGCCAACCCTGAGATCCCAGAACGTCCATCGATTTTTGGTGTGGGAACGTCACGCCTTCCACAGCAAAACTATCGAAACCCCAGAAAGTCAGGGCACCCTGGAGGCAAGCAGGGTGTTTCTTGGCATGGCCCCCCACTGTAGCAGAAGGATGCTATCATATCATCTCCTGGCCTATTTCGGGTCCATTGCGGTCGTCTCGTGGGATAGCCCAACCGCCCTTCATGGGTTCAACGGCCCACCACCCGTGAATTCATTCCCTGACCATCGGAATTGCCACGAACACGGCCATTGAGGCACTGATAAGCGCGTGAGCGTGCTCAGACTCTGGCACAAGTCGACGACGCTGAGGTGCCCAGGGTGTTGCAGGAGCCCGGTGCTTGGTCGCAAGGCGTTGGCGAGATCGTACATATTCCCAATCAGCGCAAGAAACCGAAATGCCACCCTCTGTGGTTTGAGACTCAATCCCAAATCGTTCTGCCTTTGATGATCAATATTCGAAGGCTCCGTGAAGGCCCAATGTCATCTGAGGCGCCAGATTCCAGATGGGGAAATTTACTACTACTACGTGCTTCCGCTCATCGGCAGCGAAAGCGCGGAGCCATGAGCAAGAGGGGAGCAGTACACGGAATGTTGTCGACACGTAAAACAAAATGCAGAAGCAGGCGGCTACCACTGCTCGCCAGTCGTGCGGTGGAATTCGAAGATGGGCCACATCGGCTTCCTCACCTGGCAAGCGCAACCGAGCAGGTGCGGAATGACAAAGACGAGTGGTAGAAGATCAGTCCAATAGTGTTGCGAATGGAATGCCGCATCGCAACAGACGGAAGGGTAATGCAAGCAGCCATCATGACGAGTCGGGGCCGAATATACGAGGACGAAGACGACATCAATGATCAAATGATAACACACGACGCATGGTAATGACAATACTTCTGAAAGGCCATCGCGATTGTGTCTTCACATTCCAACTATTCAGCTTCACTGATGTGCCGTAGTGGCAATCCGACCGCAGCAGCAGCTACGGCGCACTGCTGCACTGGTCATCATCATTCGGAGACAACCAGAGGTGATCGTGGTCCGAAGGTACCCCAAGCTTCCCATCCCATCCTGGAGCCCACTGGAGCCCCAGGAACCCTCTGAACCTTGTGGTGTGTGCTCTGCAAGCCATTTGGGCCTCTGTGGCAACACTGGGATCATCGTGGGCCAGGGTCGCCCCCGACAAAGGCCCGAAACCACTGCGCGGAGGCGAGGCAACAATCGAATTTCGCCCAGAGGCGCTCCAGAACCAAGCGGCTCAGGAAACCCCAGAGCCAAACATGTTGCCATCACTTGAGGACGCATGTCCGCCGGCTTCCGCCAGCGGGCTTCCGCCGCCCTTCCGCCCCTCTGCGCCGAGGAAGAGATGACAACCCCCTCCGGTCCTCGAAGGCGAGGCTCCTACTGGAACGCCCTTGCGTGAACGCCCACGGGGACTTGCCAAGCAAGGGTGGCACGGGAGGCTCAGAGGCCGAAGGACAACTTGAAATGAGCTCACTGTTCCTGGTAACGGTGCCACGCAAGAGTTTGTGAACGCGACGCTGACCAATCTCACGATCTGTTCGTGCACGCCCCGCTGGAAACAACAATCAAGTCCCTGCGCCGCTGGAATATAGTCCCACCGTGTGGCTTATCAACGCATGGGGCCGTGATTTGCATGCGAAATTATCCGACCGGGAGTAAATTGTCCCACTCAGAACGGCAAATTCAGGCTCGCGGTCACACTTATATCGCGCCCAGCGCCCACCTGGGACCCGCGGGCCCGCAGTCAGTCACACTTCGATCGCGCCCAGCGCCCACCTGGGACCCGTGGAGGCGGAATCAGAACCAGATGAGCGCCAAGCAAACCTGAGATTGCCACGAACCCCGACCTTGGGGACGCCTGTGGAGCGCATTGTTTGACGCTGTGGCGATTTGTCTGGGCGTGTCCGGCCATCCTAGAGCCCTCTTGGCAGCCCTCTCGGGGGCCTCTTGGGGCTTCCCGGGGGCCCCTTGAGCGCAAAGCATGGCATCCGCCGACCATGCCGGCGCGCGTGCGGGGCAATGCCCACCCCGGCAGGCTCCAGGTCGGAGCACAACTCCTCCTCCTCCTCCGAGGTCCTCCTCCTCCTCCTCCTCCTCCTCCTCCTCCTTCTCTCCCGCCTCCTCCTCCTCCCCCGCCTCCTCCCCGCCTCCTCCTCCTCCCTCCTCCTCCTCCTCCTCCTCCTCCTCCTCCTCCTCCTCTCCTCCTCCTCTCCCCGCCTCCTCCTCCTCCTTCATCCTCCTCCTCCTCCTCCTCCCCTCGCCTCCTCCTCCCTCGCCTCCTCCTCCTCCTCCTCCTCCTCCTCCTCCTCCTCCTCCTCCTCCTCCTCCTCCTCCTCCCTCTGCACGACTCCTGCCGGGAGGCCGAGGTCGCTGCGCCGCCCGCGGAGGACCTCCACGGCCCGAGCGCGAGCGCCCCCCTCTGGCCTGGCCTCCGAGCAGCCCGGAGCGTGCGCGTGCGGGGACGCGTGCGGCAGGGGGAATGGCGATCGAACAACACGCACCCATACCCATAGGGGGGACGGAGGAGGCTATGGGTGCGTGCTGTCGGATGGGGGTCCCCGCTCGAACGGGAGCTTCCCCCCATGGTCCGACGACTCGCACCCATACCCATAGCCAGTTCCCCTCCTTTCGACCCTCCTATGGGTATGGGTGTGAGTTGTTCGCTCGTCAGGGAAGGGCATCGGCCCTCCGTCAGTAGAAGAGGAGGAAGAAAAGCATTCGGCAAACAGAAAAGCATAGAGACATGTGGCGCTCCGCGCTGGTTTCTTGGAAGTGCGCTGGACCCCCCTCCCTGGCGCGCGGAGCGCGCACGGGGCGGCGCCGGAGGCGCTGCCGGGGGGGCCCCGGCGCGGATCCGAGAAATCTGCGCGGATCGCCAAAAGTTTATGACTATGGCCATATTTCGTCTTCTACTAAGGGGACGTCGTTGCTGCGTCGGCGCCCCCTGGCTCGGCAAGGAGAGGGAAGCCTGGTCTACTCTGTAAGAACGGTTTTTTGAAGGCAGATCTGCCTTCAAAAAACCGTTCTTACAGAGTAGACCAGTCTTTGCTTCTTGAAAGCAGATCTGCCTTCAAAAAACCGTTCTTACAGAGTAGACCCAGTCTTTCCTCCTTGAAGGCAGATCTGCCTTCAAATAACCGTTCTTACAGAGTAGACCAGTCTTTCCTCCTTGAAGGCAGATCTGCCTTCAAAAAACCGTTCTTACAGAGTAGACCAGACTTTCCTCCTTGAAGGCAGATCTGCCTTCAAAAAACCGTTCTTACAGAGTAGACCAGTCTTTCCTCCTTGAAGGCAGATCTGCCTTCAAAAAACCGTTCTTAAAGAGTAGACCAGTCTTTCCTCCTTGAAGACAGATTTGCCTTCAAAAAACCGTTCTTACAGAGTAGACCAGTCTTTCCTCCTCGCAGGCAGGTCTGCCTTCAAAAAACCGTTCTTACAGAGTAGACCATTTTTTGAAGACAGATTTGCCTTCAAAAAACCTTTCTTACAGAGTAGACCAGTCTTTCCTCCTTGCAGGCAGGTCTGCCTTCAAAAAACCGTTCTTACAGAGGGAGAAGACTTCTGACTCAGACCGGCCGTAGACGCTGCCGTCCTCCGCTCTGCCGTCCTCCCCTCCGCTGCTGCCGCCCTCCGCTTTGCTCCGCGTCTCTCGCGCACCCTCGCCCTGCAACGACCCCGCCCAGGCTTCGCCCACGCCGCCTCTTCGCTGGCGCCGGGATGAATGTGCGTGTGTGTGTGTGTGTGCGTGTGTGTGTGCGTGTGCGTGTGCGTGTGCGTGTGCGTGTGCGTGTGCGTGTGCGTGTGCGTGTGCGTGTGCGTGTGCGTGTGCGTATGTGTGCGTGTGCGTGTGCGTGTGCGTGTGCGTGTGTGTGTGTGTGTGCGTGTGTGCGTGTGTGTGCGTGTGTGTGTGCGTGTGTGTGCGTGTGTGTGCGTGTGTGCGTGTGTGTGCGTGTGTGTGTGTGGGTGTGTGGGTGTGTGTGTGTGCGTGTGCGTGTGTGTGTGTGTGGGGGGGGGGGGAGACCTGTGGAAGAGGCAGGGAACATGATGAGGGCGAGGAGGAGGAAGCAGGAGGGGGCAGGGACAGGACGGAGAGAAGGGGGAGGCAGGGAAGGCGGGAGCAGAAGCATGCCCAACTGGGACCGGCGCCAGTCGTCGCAAACCGCTGCTCCTGCCCCTGTCGTCGTGGCGCCGCCGCTGTTGCCGTCGTCGACGTTGCCAGCGTCGCCCTCGCCGCCCTCGTCGCTGTGGCGGCCGCCCGGGCCGCCCGGGGGGGCAGAGCTGCGCCGCGGGGCCGCCTCGCACCCGACGACCTCCACGGGGGAGGCGAGCGCGGCGCCCTGCCGGCGGCGGCGCGACGAGGCCGCGCTCGCGCACAAGGGGGGGGGAGCCGTGGCCCCACGGCCGACGAGCGAACGCCAGAGCAAAGAACCCATGCTAGATGTCGATTTGAAAATTAACACTCCAAGTTCGATTACGATTTGGAATCTAACTAACTACTACTGCTACTATTGCAATTACTGGGCCGCGGCCCCACGGGGGCCGAGCCGTGGGGGAGCCGTGGCCCCACGGCCGACGAGCGAACGTCAGAGCAAAGAACTCGCTATCGCTCGGACGTCCATCTCCCGTGCATTTTTCGGTTTCGTGAGTGTGTTTTTGTTGCTCGATGGTCCAGGACGGTCCTCCACAGTTTCGCCGAGAAGAAAAAATCAGCACGTCCGAGCGATGCCAGGAAGACGTCACGGCCCTGTAACCAGGGACTGTGGTACGCCCGTGAAGACTGCAGCAAAGTTAAGTCGGGCGTGTCCCCCTACAGGGGGATCTTCGACGAAACATAAAAATACCAAAAACATTTTACTAAAAAGGTCAAACAAATACTCCAAACACAAATCCCCAGACTATTTTTGGTATGTTTTTGACTATTGTTTCCGGTATTTTTTTGTTTTCGTCGAAAATCCCTCTTGAGGGGGGCAGGCGCGACTTAACAGCAGTGGGTCGACACATGCGCCATTCATCGCTCGCTCCAGCTGGCATGCTCGGAGTGCTGGTTCTAGAGGCCTCCTGCATGGGGCCCGAGTTGATGGGGTCGGAGCATTGCGCCGCATCGCCGAGGTAACGACGATGCATCGGAGACCTCGGCGATGCATCGTCGACGTCGGCGTGCTGAAAATCGGGATCCACATCGAGCCGCATGCATCGGCTAAGCATCGGCGATGCGACGCGATCCTCCGACCCCATCTGTGGGGGCGCGCACACAGGGGTAGGGAGAGGGGGGAGTGCTTCTTAGAAGGAGGCTGCTTCTTAGAAGTCGCCAGCCTCGTCTACAGATGCAGCGCCGGCGCCTTCTAACGAAGAAGCAGCCCCCTTCTCAGACGCCGTCCCTCCCCCTACCCCCCTGGGCACGTGCTTCGCCCTGGTTTCGAGGCCCCTCAAGACGTCCAATCGCGACGGGGCCCGCCGGGCCGTCTGGCGGCCGGCCCGGAGCGACCGTGGCCACCAAGGACCTGCAGGAGCCCACCCGCTGCTCGCCGCAGAGGCCGGCTAGCCAAGGGAACGGGCAGGCAGGCAGGCGGCAGGCGGCAAGCGAGGGCAGGGGCGGCGTGGAGGCCGCAGAGGGGGGGAGGAGGCAGGGCGCCGACTGTCTGCGGGTGTATAATTCGTTGCCCCGGGCGCCAGCGAGGCAATCCGAGGGAACCCTCAGCCGTCGGTGGCGGACCATGGCTGCCTGGGGGCTACCCGCGGCCATCCCAGCCTGCCTGGCGCCACCGTGGCGCCGAGTGACGTAGCGAATGTCGGCACAAGAAGAACCTCCTTTAAAGCCCGGCCAAAACTATCTTAACTAGACTGTATCAATGTTTCAAACTATCTCCCTATCCTACCCACAAACTATGTTCAAACTATATTTCCCAAAACTGGTAAAACCATGAAAAAAACATCCTGCAAACATCAACAACAGCAAACAAAACAGCAAAACAATATAGCAAACAACAAAGAAGCAACAAACAACAAAATGGTAGACCGCACCAGGATATAACCAAGAAAAGCAACAACAAAAAACAGCAAAAGGAACAGCAACACAAAACAATAAAACAAAATCAGCACATAGCAACAATACCAAAACCCACGGCTCGCCCAAGGCATATCTGAGATTGATATGAAGCCGAACTGGGGTTCATTCAGAGTTTATCCAAGGCCGAGCCAGTAGTAGTGGTAGCAGTAGTAGTAGTAGTACTACTACTACTACTAGTACTAGTCGTGGTCGCCGTCGCCGTAGTCGTAGTCATAGTAGTAGTAGTAGTAGTAGTAGTAGTAGTAGTAGTAGTAGTAGTAGTAGTAGTAGTAGTAGTAGTAGTAGTAGTAGTAGTAGTAGTAGTAGTAGTAGTAGTAGTAGTAGTAGTAGTAGTAGTAGCAGTAGTAGTAGTAGTAGTAGTAGTAGTAGTAGTAGTAGTAGTAGTAGTAGTAGTAGTAGTAGTAGTAGTCGTAGTCGTAGCCGTAGCCGTAGTAGTAGTAGTAGTAGTAGTAGTAGTAGTAGTAGTAGTAGTAGTAGTAAGTAGTAGTAGTAGTGGTAGTAGTAGTAGTAGTGGTAGCAGTTTTAGTAGTAGTGATAGTAGTAGTCGTAGTAGTAGTAGTAGTAGTAGTAGTAGTAGTAGTAGTTGTAGTAATAGTAGTAGTAGTAGTAGCAGTAGTAGTAGTAGTAGTAGTAGTAGAAGAAATGGACTCAGTAGACGTAGTAGAAATATTACTACTACTATGGGGAGTAGAACTAATGGTAGCCCTAAGTAGCAGTAGTCGTAGTCATAGTAGAAGTAGTATTAGTAGCATATGTCGAATTAGAAACAGTAAGAGTAGTAGACGCGGTTAGCAGTAGTCGTACGTAACAGCAGTAGTGGTATTCGCAATGAGAGAAATAGCACTAGTAGCAGTACTTGCAACTTTATAGAAAGCCATAGTTTGTGCACTTGCAACTTTATAGCAAGCTAGAGCTTGCAAACTATGGCGTGCTATAGCTTGTAAGCTTTCAAAATATAAATGGCTATAATTTGCAGTGTGGCCGCGCACTGGCCGCAAATGATCATCGACCATGATACCTGCCAGCACAAATCTTCCACCTGTTAGCACAAGTTCACACTCCATGCTAGAGGTCGATTTGAAAACTAACACTCCAAGTTCGATTACGGCTTGGACTCTAACTAACTACTACTGCTACTATTGCAATTACTGTCACCACCTCTGCTGACAGTATTACGCCTACCGCGTCTGCAACTTCTACCGATTAGCATAGAGTTGTTGCTACCACTGCTTTCACCAGGGCTACGATTACTACTACGATCAATATTACTACTACTACTTCTACTTCTAGCACTACGACTACTACTACTACTACTACTACTACTACTACTACTACTACTACTTCTACGACGCCGATTCAGTCCATTTCTACTTCTACTACGACGGCCACTACTACTACCACTGTATTACCACTACTACTACGAAATGTCATACCACGTTTCTACTACTACTACTACCACTACTACTACGACTACTACTATTACTACTGCTACTGCTGCTACCACTATTTCTACTACTACTACTACTACTACTACTACTACTACTACTACTACTAGTACTAATATTACTAGTACTACTACTACTACTACTACTACTACTACTACTACTACTACTACTACTGTTACTACTGCTACTACTACTATTATGACTACTAGTACTTACTACGACTACGACTAATACGGCTACTACCACTACTACGACTACTACTACTACTACTACTACTACTACTACTACTACTACTACTACGACTACTACTACCACTACCACTACTACTACTACTACTACTACTACTACTATTACTACTACTACTACTACTACTACTACTACTACTACTACTACTGCTACGACTACCTCTACGGCGCCACCTGCTGCTGCTATTACTACTACTGCTGATGCTGCTCCTCCACCTCCTCCTCCTCCTACTATAACTACTACTACTCTTACAAGTACACATGCTACTGGTATTGCTATTACAGAGACGACTGCGACTACTTCTACCAAAACTACTACTGCTGCTACTGATACTGATACTGCTACTACTACGAATACTGCTACTATTGCTACCACTTGTACTACAACTACCCTTCCAGCTACCACAACCACCGCCATTACTATCACAAGTACTACCACTACTGCTACTACTACGGCTACTACTGATACTACTGCAGCTGCTACCACGAATACTGCTACCGCTACCGCTACAACTACTGCTAGTGCTAGTGCTACTGTTGCTGCTACTACTACGGCTACGACTGAGACCGCTACTACTATTACTACTACAACTACCACTACTACGGCTACGACTACGATTACTACTACTACTACTACTACTACTACTACTACTACTACTACTACTACTACTACTACGACTACGACTACTACTACTACTACTACTACTACTACTACTGCTACTACTACTACTACTACTACTACTACTACTACTGCTACTACTACTACTTCTACGACTACCGCTACAGCTACCACTACGACTACCACTGCTACTATTACCACTACTGCTACTGCTACTACTACTACTACTACTACTACTACTACTACTACTACTACTACTAATACTACGACTGCTACTACTACTACTACTACTACTACTACTACGACGACTACTACTACGATTACTACTACTCATATTGCTGCTCCTACTCTTCCTACGACTGTCACTACTACTACTACCACAACTGCCACTGCTACTGCTGCACCTACTACGCCTACTAATACATATACTTCTTCAACTTCTTGTTAATGCTACTTCTGCCACTACGACTACTACTACTACTACTACTACTACTACTACTACTACTACTACTACTACTACTACTACTACTACTACTACTACTACTACTACTACTACTACTACTACTACTACTACTACTACTACTACTACTACTACTACTACTACTACTACTACTACTACTACTACTACTACTACGACTACTACTACTACTACTACTACTACTACTACTACGACTACTACTACTACTACTACTACTACTACTACTACTACTACTACTACTACTACTACTACTACTACCACTACTACTACTACTACTACTACTACTACTACTACTACTACTACTACTACTACTACTGCTACGACTACGACTACGACTACGACTACTACTACTAAGCCTCGAGACGCCGAGAGAACGGCCGAAGATGACCCAAAGACGGCCCAAGGGGCCGCCAAGACGCCCCAAGAGGCCTCCGATAGGTCTCACAAGATGGCCCCGGGAGGCCAACGTCGTTATTTTGTCAATAGTCGATGGGTTCAGGCCTTGTTCCCTTGTCGGCTTTCCGATGCTCTTGGACGGCCCCCAAACCCCAAAGACCTCGCCGATACGGCCCTAAGGCCTCCAGGATAGCCCTCAGAAACCCAATAGGGCTCCAAGACGGCCCTAGGCACACCCAAAACGGTCCAAAACGGCTCCAAGACCGCCCCAAGAGAGGTCCAAGAAGGTCCATCAGGACCAGAAATTCAAGCCTCCCGCCCCAAGAGGTTCCCAAGAGGCACCCAAGAAAAAGAAGCTCCAAAGGGCCCCCGAGAAGCCCCAACGAGACCCCTAACGGGTCCAAGACTATCCCCGAGAGGCCTCGAGAAGCTTTAACACTGCCTCCGAATGGCCCCCAAAAAGCCAGCCAAGAGATCCCAACCAACCTGCATGAGGCCTCTGACCCACCACCCAGGCACGGTGGCGGGATGGGCCGAAGGTTAGTAGATCCGCCGCCCCCTGTGGTCTTGCCACAGGGGTGCACGGCGTGCTGGACGTTTCAGGTTTTGGTTTTGGTTCTTTTTCTAAAAGAACTCCCCAGTGGGCTTCGGCCCGTCCCGCCGGCCACCCGCAAGTTTCCGAAAATCCATCTGTCAATGCCCAAAAACGGCCGTTTCGCTCGGGACATCCTCAAAAAATCGCGAAGATGGCCCAAGATGGCCTCCAAGGCCCGAGATGGTCCAAGACGGCCTCCAAAACGGCCCAAGAGAGTCCAAGACGGCCCAAGACGGCCCAAGAGGCCCCCCAGAGGCCTCCCAGACGGCCCAAGAGGCCTCCAAGAGGTCCTCCAGGAGAGTCCGAAGAGGCCAAAATCATTGATTTTCCATTGGTTTTTGAAGGATTTTGGCATTTGCGCCTTTTCGGCTCTCCGACGGCTCAAGACGGCCCAAGAAGCCCCCAAGATCGCCCAAGAGGCCCCCAAGAGAGCCCCATGATGGCCCAAGTGGCCTCCAAGATGGCCCCTAGAGGGCCCCAAGAGGGCCCAAGAGGCCTCCAACACGCCCAAGATGGCCTCCAAGACGCCCAAGATGGCCTCCAAGACGGCCCTGGAGCATTCCAAGCGGGCCCCAAGTCGGCCCATAGAGGCCCCCCAAACGGCTTCCGACGGCTTCAGACGTGCCAGGAACCCACCAAGATGGCCGAAGTTGGCTCGAAGCTGGCCCGAGACGGCCCAAAAAGCCCAAAAGATCGCCCAAAGCTTGCCCAAGAGGCCTCCAAGACGGCCAAGATGACCTTCAAGATGCCCACGTGTTCCCCGAAGGCTTTCCAAACCGATTCGGGGAACACGTGGTCCGATAGCTTGGCAGGTCTGGCCTCAACGTTCGGCCACATAGGCGCTTCCAAAAAGGCAGGGGGCGGCGGTGATTCGCCGTAGGCGTCTTCGATCCGCCGCCAAATTTTGATGTATCAAAGGGGTGCCTGGCGTGTCAAATTATATGGGTTTTGGTTTTGGCTCATTTTCCAAAAGAACTCCCCCTGGGGCTTCGGCCCGTCCCGCCGGCCACCCGGAAAGGATCTCAAAACGCATCCGTCATGCCTCTGTTTCCTCTAGTTGACCCAAGATGGCGTCCAAGACGGCTAAGATGGCCCAGGATGGTCTCCAAGACGGCTCCAAGACGCCCCAAGATGGCCTCCAAGACGGCTAAGCTGGCCCCAAGATGCCTTCAAGACGGCCCAATATGTACCCAAGACGGTCTACGACGGCCCAACAGGCCCGCAAGAGGCCTCCAATACAGCCCAAGAGCCCTCCAAGACGTCCTCCAGGAAGGCCCGAAAGGGCCAAAATCATTGATCTTCCTTAGGTTTTTGAAAGATGTTAGAATTTGCACCTTTTCGGCTCTCCGACGGCCCAAGACGGCCCAAGAGGCCCCCAAAATCGCCCAAGAAACCACCAAAAAGGCCCCATGACGGCCCAAGTGGCCTCCAAGACTGCCCCAAGAGGGTCCCAAGACGGCCCAAGAGGCATCCAACACGCCCAAGATGGCCTCCAAGACGCCCAAGATGGCCTCCAAGACGGCCCCGAAGCGCCCCAAGAGGGCCCCCCCTTGCCCAGAAAGGCCCCCAAGACGGCTCCCGACGGCGTCAGACGTGCCAGGAACCCACCAAGATGGCCGAAGTTGGCTCGGAGCTGGCCCAAGACGGCCCAAGAGGCACCCAAGAGGGCCTCCAGGAAGGCCAGAAGAGGCCAAAAACATTGATTGTCCGATGGTTTTTGACGGATTTTGACATGTGCTTCTTTTCGGCCTTCCGACGGCCCGAGGCGACCCAAGAGCCCCCCCAGATCGCCGAAACAGCGCCCAAGAGGCCTCCAAGATGGCCCCAGAACGGCCCAAGATGGCCCCACGGCACAGGAGGCCTTTAAGACGCCCAAGATGGACCTCCAAGACGGCCCTGGAGCATTCCAAGAGGGCCCCAAGTCGGCCCATAGTGGCGCCCCAAACGGCGTCCGACGGCGTCAGACGGACCATGAGCCCACCAAGACGGCCGAACATGGCCCTAAGATGGCCCAAGATGGCCCAAGAGGCCTCCAGGAAGGCCTCCAGGAATGCCCAAATCACACATAGATTTCCCATGAGGCCGAAAGGTTGTGGCATTTGCGTTTTTGTCGGCCTTCCGACGGCCCGAGACGGCCCAAGTGCCCCCAAAGATCGCCCAAGAGGCCCAAGACACGGCCCCAAGAGGCCCCCAAGACGGCCCAAGAGGTCTCCAAGACGCTCAAGGTGGCCTCCAAGAGTGCCCAAGAGCCCTCCAAGACGTCCCCCAAGAAGGCCCGAAAGGGTCAAAATGGCCTCCAGACGGCCAAGATGACCTTCAAGATGCCCACGTGTTCCCCGAAGGCTTTCCAAACCGATTCGGCGAGCACATGGTCCGATAGCTTGGCAGGTCTGGCTTCAACGTTCGGCCACATAGGCGCTTCAACAAAAAGCAGGGGGCGGCGGTGATTCGCCGAAGGCGTCTTCGATCCGCCGCCTCCTGTCGATTCATCGCAGGGGTGCCTGGCGTGCTGTATCCTTTCGGTTTTGGTGTTGGCTCTTTTTCCAAAAGATCTCCCCCATGGGGCTTCGGCGCGTCCCGCCAGGGTGCCCATCTCGTCGGCACCTTCGCTCGAGATGGCCCAAGATGGCCTCCAAGATGGACAAGATGGCCTCCAAGACGGCTAAGATGGCCCCAAGATGCCTCCAAGACGGCCGCAGATGCACCCAAGAAGGCCTAAGATGGCCTCAGGATGGCCCAAGACGGCCCAAGAGGCCCACAAGCGGCCTTCAAGACGGCCCAAGGGGCGTCTTATGTCCTCCAGGAGGGCCCGAAGAGGCCACAATCATATATGTCCCTTAAGTTGTTGGGAGAGTCTGGCATTTGCTTCTTTTCGGCATTCCGACGGCTGCAGACAGTCCAAGAGGCCGCCAAGACCGCCCCAAGATCGCCCACGAGGCCTCCAAAATGGCCTCATGACGGCCCAAGAAGCCCTCCAAGATGGCCCCAAGAGGGCTCCAAGATGCTTCCAAGACTGCCAAGGTGGCCTCCAAGGCTGCTAAGATGGCCCCGAGATGCCTCCAAGACGGCCGCAGATGCACCCAAGACGGCCTAAGATGGCCTGAAGATGGCCCAACACGGCCCAAGAGGCCCACAAGCGGCCTTCAAGACGGCCCAAGGGGCGTCTTATGTCCTCCAGGAGGGCCCGAAGAGGCCACAATCATATATGTCCCTTAAGTTGTTGGGAGAGTCTGGCATTTGCTTCTTTTCGGCATTCCGACGGCTGCAGACAGTCCAAAATCATTGACTTTCCCTGGGTTTGTGGAGGATTGTGGCGTTAGCTTCTTTTCGGCATTCCGACGGCTGAATACGGCCCAAGAGGACCCCAAGATCGCCCACGAGGCCTCCAAGGTGGCCCCATGACGGCCCAAGAAGCCCCCAAGATGGCTCCAAGAGGCATCCAAGACGGCGAAGATGGCCACAAGATGCTTCCAAGACGGCCGAATATTCACTCAAGACGGCCTCATATGGCCTCAAGATGGACCTCTATTCTGGACAAGAGCCCATCATCATCATCGTCATCATCCTCATGCATGCGCAAGCGCGAGCAATGCTCGCGATGCCACAGCATGATCAAGCTCGATGAGTTTCCGAAGCGAGCAACGCTCGCGATGCATCGCCATGAATAAAATTTGCCAGCTTAGCAATATATGCAATGAAGCAAACACACAAAACACAATACACAATATAAACCTTATTGAAAACTGCTTCTCGTATGAAGTGTTTGGTGACCAACATTATGGGAAAAACTTGTGTTTCGCAATGCTCGGCATGAAAAAATAATCGCATAGTTTGCCACATGTTGATATGGAACAGATGTGAGACAATTCTGGAATATTTGAAAAATCGATTCGATGAACAGTCTAAAACTTCATACAAATATTGCTAAAGTGTCATACAAGTATTCGACATCTAGTTTGAAATAGTTTGGGGTGGGCCTTAAAGTCCCAGAGTCGGAGGCTGTCATAAGTAACGATGCGCGCAGCATCCTGAAGGGGACCGCCTGCCGCTTCGCAGGCCGCCTAAACGCGCTGAGCCCACTGGTCGAGGCTCAGGGTTCCATGTCGTCGACAAGCTCCTCTATGTCGAAGGTGGTGTACTCGTCCCGCAGTCTGAGGAAGTACACGCTCGCCTGGGTTTTCGACCACACCCGGATCCAACCAGCCGGTAGAGCAGGGTGACCTTTGAAGATGGCATCTTGGAACTCCTCCCACTTCTCCACTGTCTGAGGGACGCCTATCTGGTCCATCACGGTGGGAGGATCAACCGGCTCGGAGGTCGACTTATCGAGAAGACTTCTTGGGGGAGGCGTCGAAGGCGGCTTGGGGCCGCCCTTAGCGCGAGCCCCGGCGCCTGCGCCTGACTCGCCGGAGTCGCCCTCCGGAGCCGGCTTGGTGCACCAAGCCGCGTCGCGGCTGGACGTGGAGGAGTCCCGCCAGTCCCGCGAATACTCGATCCACTCCTCGTGGCGGTGACTGTTGCGGTCCTCACGGCGACCGTCTCTGTCAACACGGCGACTGTCTCGGCGGTCGTCACGGCGGTCGTCTCGGCGGTCGCCGCGACGGTCATCGTGGCGATCGTCGCGGTGGTCATGCCAGCTACTCTTCCAGGAGCTCCTTTCGCCTGTCCACTGCCGCGCCCAAGGCCGTTTGCCGTTGGAGTTCCGGTCGTCCTTCTCCCACCTCCAGGGGCGAGATTTCCAGTCGCTCTTCCTTCTGTCATCCGCGGCGTCCCGGCTGGCCGCGCTTTCATCCTTTTGAGCAGGGAAAGACCGTCCCTGCATTCATGTAATCCTACCACGAAATGTTCTAAGAACATAAACCAAATGTGATAAAATTAGCCTGGCGAAGGACCCAACTGTATGCAGTTGTGAGTGCCGCACTTGTGAGCACCGTCTTCGGTGGAGCTCCCTGCGGGGCCACGAACCCTGTGAGGGGTGCGCCGAAATGAGGGTGGAACTGCATACGAACGCTGCCACTGGGGCCTTCGGTGAAGCTCCCCATGGGGCCACGAAACCTGTGATGGGCACGCCGAAATGAGGGTGGAACTGCATGCGAAGGCTGCCACTGGGGCCTTCGGTGGAGCTTCCCATGGCGCCACGAACCCTGTGAGGGGTGCGCCGAAATGAGGGTGGAACTGCATGCGAAGGCTGCCACTGGGGCCTTCGGTGGAGCTCCCCATGGGGCCACGAACCCTGTGAGGGGTGCGCCGAAATGAGGGTGGAACTGCATGCGAAGGCTGCCACTGGGGCCTTCTGTGGAGCTCCCCATGGGGCCACGAAACTTGTGAGGGGTACGCCGAAATGAGGGTGGAACTGCATGCGAACGCTGCCACTGGGGCCTTCGGTGGAGCTCCCTATGGGGCCACGAACCCTGTGCGCGGTACGCCGAGCTGCCACTGGGGCCTTCGGTGGAGCTCCCATATGGGGCCACGAACCCTGTGAGGGCTTCGCCGAAATGGGATGGGCATGCGGAAAGCAGAGGCAAGGATGGGAAGCAGGAGGGAGGAGGAGGAGGAGGAGGAGGAAAAGGAGGAGGAGGAGGAGGAAGCGGGAGGGAGGGACGCGGGGAGCCGTCTCTTCAAAACGAGGACCCAACACCACAAGATGGTTGGGAACAAGATACACTCCGCCAGAATTGTTCTAAGAACATTTCGCGGAAACCACAACAAAATCTTAGAACATTGTTTCGTAGGGCTATAGGCGAACCGGGACGCTTCGCCACTGCTTGATCCTTGGCCTCCTGCTTGGACTTGGCCTCGTCCGAAATTCTGTCAGCGACGCCGCCAGATCTCCTGGACGGCGGCCCCTCGTCAGCGTCCTTGGTGCACTCGGCCATGAACCCGATCTCTTGTATCCGTGTGAACTCGGTAGCCGCAAGCTGGCGCTTGTCGGGCCGGGCGAAAAGGGGGGATAGCAATGGGGGGGGGTGATAATCAGCTGACGCAGCTGATTTCCCCGGCGCCTCCCGGCGCCGAGAGGCGCCCATCCCTGACCATCCGTTGCCCTCAGAGAACTCAAGATAAGTTAAGGTGATGGACCTGCCGGACATCTGAAAAACAGTTAATGGCTAAAAGCCGGCATATTTCAAGGAAATAAAAAGGTTGTTGCCTTCAGAATCTAAGGGTCATTGCCCACATAATTGGTTGGTAGATGTTTGGTATATTTCGAAATCTACTAACAAATATACCAACATGTTCGGAAACCTGCGCATGAACATCATTTTGAAATCCTTCGGACATCTTTCCCTTCGGTATTGCCGAACAAAAGATATCATCGCATAGGGCCCCTCCTACCAACATCTCCGTTCGGTCCCACGCCCCCCCACCCCATGGAAACCCGCCAGAGAAGGCAGCGGATGTTCAGAGCATAGTCGAACGCACCGTCGCCTTGAACCCCACCAGCCCTTTGGGCGCAGGTGGTCTAAGGCGCTTCCTTTTCCAACCTCCTTCCTTTCCCTGCTTGGGGGGTTTACCTCCACCTCCATGCGTTTGGACGGGGGGGGGGCGACCCATAGCAGGGCTCCAAAAGGGCCTCAGAAAGCGCAAGATGGCTTCCAAGATGGCCCAAGATAGCGGTAGATGGGTCCAGCTAGCCCCCGACACACGTCCAAGAGGCCTCAAGACGGCCCCAAGACGGATTCTAGTGCCCTCCGAGGCCTCCGAAGACCCCCCCCCAAGAGGCCAA
>CAUYUJ010017593.1:517500-547500 GCA_963575745.1 Prorocentrum cordatum
ATCGAATGTGAGATCGATAGCGAGATCGATTGAGTGAGACGTTGGTTCCCCCTCCCCCCTCACCTGCTCATCACCCGCAGGGTGGTCGTATAGGTAATACACACACACTAGTATATATATATATATATATATATATATATATGTATAGAGAGATGTATACGTGAACTATGATACTTCGGGGTGGTAGCCCATGGAACGGACCCGAGAGGTTGGGTCCTATAGGGCGGGGCCCACACTCAGACCCACCAGCACTCATACTCACTTATCTTCAGAAGCACCCACGCTGAGACCCACCCACACACGCAATCATACTGACTCACACTCAGGTTGGCTTTCTCGGTCTCTGCCAGACTTTTGGCGCATTTGCTTGGCGCGCCTCCCCGCCCCTGGATGTGACATAATCTTCGGTGATCAGCGTTTCCCCTGCCCGTTTCGCCTGTCCGTTTCCTGACGTGGCGCCCTTCTCCTCCGTGCCCCATGCCCCATCAATAACCATGGTTGGCTCACGCTGGAGGCGTGTGTTTCCCCATCCCGACGCTTCGTGGCGAGGCGACCAGCATGTCGGGCGCGAAGAGAGAGGACCGTCGCGAATCCTGAGGCCTCCGATCGTGACCACACAGAGTGCATCGAGGAGTTTGTGAAACATGCGTCTCTTCACCACGTACTTGACCCTCGGCTGGCGGCGGCGTTGCACGCAGTTACTCCGAGCATGGTCGTCCGCCGTTGCCCACTTATCGAGTCTCTGACCAAGAAACGTGCCAATAATGGCGTTATCTACCCAGTGAGGTGTGAGGCCTGTCTCAGAGCGACGTGCCCAAAGATCCCGAAAGAGTACACTGCTGCAGTCTACATTCACAGAGCCACCGAGCGCTTGCGCCACCCGCTGGCCATGCTCAGGGAGATGAAGAGAGGAGGGGCAACAGGCCACATCAGCCAAGAGTAGCAAAAAACAAGCGTTTCCAGGAGAACCTGCAATCCCGCAGACAGCATCATAATCATCACCATCATCATCGTCATCATCACCATCATCATCATTATCATCATCATCATCACCATCACCATCACCATCATCATCATCACCACCACCACCATCATCATCATTATCATCGTCATCATCATCATCTTCATCATCATCACCAGCATCATCATAACCACCATCATCATCATCATCATCATCACCACCATCATCATCATCATCGAGGCGCTGCTCAGCAAGCTGGCAAACGATCCCCCAGCAGTGGCCCCGCCTGTACCCACTTGCTATTGACGGCGATGGCATGGCATCGACTGGCGGTCACCACGGGATCGACGCACCACAGCTGTAGTTACCCTCATGCATCTGACGTGGACGAAGACGGGCACCCGCTGATCTTCAAGCAGTCCTCGTCCAGCATGGCCCAAATCCGCAATCGGAGCCCCGCGTCCAACTTCTCTAATCACGCGCCTTCGGCGCCGAGCACCGCCATCTACGACGAGAAGGGCCCCCCCGACGTCGACTGCCCCGGGATGCCCGCCCTTCAGGCATTAGGAACTCGAGAGGATGGTGCGCGCGACGATGAGGAGATGAGCGAGGATGAGAACGACTGCGTCCTGGACCCCAAACCGAAGCGCCGCAAGGATGACGCCATTTGCGCCAAGCCCAAGGGCAGGGCGCAGGGCCAGGGCCAGGGCACGCATCTCGAGGCGTCAGGTGCCAAGGCTACCCCCCCCCCCCATTAAGGCCACGAAAGACGGCCTCGCCACCCCTGAGAAGACCGCCTTCCTGCTCCGCCCCGGCATGCGCGGGCCCGCGAAGGGGGCCAAGCCGCGGGGCGAGCCCGTCGCTTGCAAGACCCAGGACGGCGGCTCCAGAGAAACGGTGCGCAGATGGACCGCGCGAGTTCAGACCCATGGGAAGCGCCTCCAGGCAGACATGGACAAAAGGTACACGGTGCCATCAACGAGGGCAACATGACCAGGCCGATGTGCTTGGCAAGGAGGGGCGCCTTCCAGTAGAGAGCAGTATTAGGATGACGGGGAAGGAAGGGAAGCGGGTGGAGGATAAGTAGGATGAGAAGCAGGAGAAGGTACATCATGCATTAACCAGCTAATGTGTTGCCATGCGATCGCGCTGGGGCAGCGCGTTTGGGAGCAGTGAAGCATTCGTGGTCTGACAACGGCCGCTGCAGAACCATTCGGATAGCTATATGCGCGGTACAACCTATATCGTGCACCCCGTGTGGCGCAATCTACGTGGAGCAATCTATGTGGTGCAATGTAGGTTGGGCAATGGGATGTGCAATATATGTGTGGTGTGCGCTACGTGGTGCAATATATGTGGAGCAACCGATGCGGTGTACTTAATGGTGTAGGTCAGACATGTGGGATGGGCTGTCTGTGCTGCTTTGGCAATTGCAATGGCTCCCAACCGCTCCTGTGATTTTAAAGGCCCCAAACTGTTTCAACGGCGCTGCGTCGGACCACCAAGAATAGGACGTGTGGAGTGAGCTATGTGGCACGAGATACGTAGCGCAGTCTACGTGGTGCAATCTATCTAGTGCAAGCTACGTTGCACAACCAATGTGGTGCATTCTATGTGGTGCAAATCACTTTGACCGTCTTGAAGCTGTCCTCTCCACTGCTCGTGCAAACATCCCACCCTCCTACCCGCAACTTGGTCGCAAGACCTCTTAAGACAAGACCGTGACGGTAGGTACCACCAGATGGGACTTGGCCACGACACCGACGCCGACGACGATAGCGACAACGACGACGACGGCGCCGCCGACACCGACGACGACGACACCGACGACGTCTCCAACGACTTCGACGACGACAGCGACCACGACGACGACACCGGCGACGACGACGACGCCGACGACGACGACGATGACAACGACGACGACGCCGACGACGACGACGCCGACGACGACGACGACGAAGACAACGACAACGACGACAACGACGTCGCCAACGAAGACGACGACGAGGGAGGAGGGAGGACGACGACGGCGACAACGACGACAACGACGAGGGAGGAGGGAGAACGGCGACGGAGCGAACGACGAAGAAGGAGGAAGGACGGCGACGCCGACGACGACAACGACGAGGGAGGAAGGAAGACGACGACGACGACGATGACGACGACGACGACGGCGACGAAATAGGAGGGACGACAACGGCGACAACGACGACGACCACGGAAGACGACGACGACGAGGGAGGAGGAGGAAGGACGACCACGGCGACAACGACGACGGAAGCGATCACGACGCCAACGAGGACGACGACGACGAACACGAGGAAAGACAGAGAACGACGTAGGCGACGACGACGACGACGACGCGGGAGGAGGGAGGACGGCGACGACGACGACGACGACGACGACGCAAGAACGCGCGCGCACGCTTTTGTTGAAAACCCGTGTTGCGAAACCTTGAGTTTCTGGAGGTATTTTTTCTAAGACGCACGATTTTGAAATCATTGCGAAACCGATGGGTTTTGAAGGATTTCGGCATACGCGCGCGACGACGCGCGCGTCTGCACTTCGGCCCGTTTCTTTGCAGAGGCTTCTCGCGACGGCACACGCGCAAAGGCGTTCGACAGATCTCGACATGCGCGCGCGAAGCCCGTTTAATAGCGTTTTATGAAAATCTTGAAAAACCCATTGCTGTCTTAAGATTTCGCAAGAGCTCGCACGGACGTTTTTGTAGCAAATCAGTGTTGCGAAACCCTGTGTTTTTGTATGTGCTTTGGGAACTCGATTGCGGAATCCTTCCGGCACCGAAGGTTTTTGAAGGATTTCGGCATGCGCGCGCGACGACGCGCGCGTGTGCACTTCGTCATTTTTTTGCAAGGGATTCGTGAACAAGTGCTATGTTAGAACAAAGAATGTCATCGCATAGTGTTGTCTACAAGGGAACCTCAGGGGGGGATACCGGCTGGCCTGGTACATTGTGATTTCATATTTAGGATGGACATGTGGTCACAATCGTATATGATTTACATACCCGAAAGGGGTACCGAGAACGCCGGGGGGGGTTGTAGAGTCTATTCTTTTTTTTTTTAAAGGAGAATCAATTCGTGGTGCAGCGTCGGCGGGTCCCAGAGAGTCCTTCATGGGGGGTCGCCTCGAACCTGCCCTGCGCCTGGCCCTCCCCGCGCCCTTTTTTCCACGTCGCCGTGGATGTTCTGGATCAAGCGAGATTCGGAGGCAGCCCACTCGAGTTCCAGTCTTGCGCGCCCGATCGCCAGTCATGGTGATTATCAAGCGTCCTGCTGTTGCTGCCCAGGGCGCTGCGAAGAAGCCTGCTACCGCCCACCGGCACGACGAAGAGCTGACGCTGGCCCCCAAGGCGGTCAAGTCCACGAACGAGGGTTCAGACGCTGAGGACGCGGAGGGCGTGGCCGCGGACGACCGCCAGACCTCGCGGGCCCAGGGGTACG
This sequence comes from Prorocentrum cordatum, assembly GCA_963575745.1. Classification (NCBI taxonomy): domain Eukaryota; class Dinophyceae; order Prorocentrales; family Prorocentraceae; genus Prorocentrum; species Prorocentrum cordatum. Next base: position 521,926 of record CAUYUJ010017593.1, read on the forward strand.
TGTTCGAGGCGCACTTGAAGGAGGTCAGCGAGGCCGACAAGGCACGCTGCCTGACGCTTGGCCAAAAGGACTGCGCCATGAAGGGGAAGATGCGGGAGCGGAACAAGATCGTGAACGCGTACGTCAGCCGCGATGCCACGTACAAGGGCGGCCTGCCGCCGATGGTTCGCACGCTCGAGCAGATCGCGGCCCGCACGGCCGAGAGGAACCAGGAGGACAGGATGCAGTGTCTCACCAAGAACGCCATGACCGGCAGCAGGTGCAGCGGCAACAAGCAGCTGTTCCAGGCTGCGCCCAACGAGAAGGAGATGTGGCCGAACGGGGAAGACGGGCTCTGCTGCTCCACGCCAAAGAGCCCGACGGTGTCGGACGAGACGTCCAAGACCACCAGGCACGGTGGCCTTGGGCGCCCTGCCCCAGGCCAGGGGCAAGGCGCCGTGGCAGGCCGAGGATGACAAGACGTTCACGGCAGCCCTCGCAGACATCGTGGACATGGGGAAGAACTTGAAACACCTCTGGCTCAGATTACCAGCCTGGAACACATCCCTATCCCTATGCTGAGCATCTCCTCATCACGACGCCAGTCTTAGGGATTCCCTTATTTTTTGAGGGCGCATCCCTAACATTATCATCGCAGTTGGGCGTGTCAATCTTAGGGATAGGGATATGTTCGAGACTGATAATCATGGGCTTGGGGAGAGCCCCAACCGCGGGCAGGGCGAGTCGGGCGGCGCGGCAGGACGCAACGGGCAGCCCCGCGGCTACCGACTGCAGGGCGCTGCAGGAATGCTTCGACTCTGTGAGTCGCAAGTTTGATTGAGCGAGCAAACCAGGCTCATCCGAGTGTGCCCTCAGCGTCGGCATGAGGCTGATATGTTTCTGTTGTCTGTGATGGCAACCAACTACGTGCGGCTCGCGGCATGAGCCAAGCAGCGTTGCGCCACCCGCTGGCTAACATCCCCATGCCCAACTTCCCAACCGACGTCTTCCCTTAATTTCGTGGCCGCACCGATGCCTTCCTCGAGTGCTGATGGCAAGACTTTGATAGCGAAGGGGTGATTGCGATTTCGCTTCAGCCCCCCCTGAAGACAGGACCGATGCAACCATATTGCAGCAGGACTGACCCTGTGAAGATATGAAGTGTTTCATGAGACGGGGTAAGAATCTGTCCCTTCACTAGGAGGATGAACAATCGCTTGGCTAGGAATCCCTCCAGCCCTCTGGGCGCAGATGGTCAAGGGCGTCTCCTTTTCCAACCTCCTTCCTTTCCCTGCTAGGGAGGTGACCCCCCCTCTCCATGCGTTCGGACGGGGGGGGCATAGCAGCGTCCAAGATGACACGATATGGCCCCAAGAGGGCCTCAGAGAGCGCAAGATGGCCTCCAAGATGGCCCAATATAGCGGTAGATGGTAAAGATAGCCTCCGACGCACGCCCAAGAGGCCGCAAGGCGGCCCCGAGACGGTTTCAAATGCTGTCCGAGGCCTCCGAGGACCCCCTCCAAGAGGCCCAAATCCGTCAGAAACCTAAGGAACACCAGTGTTATGGTTGTGCCTTCTCGCTTTCTCGCCCCCGATGGGCCCCATGGCTGTCCAAGATAGCCCCGAATGAGGTCCAAAGGGGCCCCAAGACGGCCCCAAGAGCGCCCAAGAGCGCTCCAAGAACGGGCCAAGAGGGCCCCATGACGGAACTTATGAGCCTTCGATGAGGGTGGGGGGGGGGTCCGGATTAAAGACCTGCTCTCTTTTTGCGAAAAGGTCTAAGACGGCCCCGAGAGGCCCCTCAGGCATCCCAAACGAGCCCCAAGAAGGCACCCATACCCCCGAAAGAGCCCCAAGAGGGCCCCACGACTCCCCAGAAGAACCCCAAGAGGGCTCCAAGAAGGCCGGAAGCGGACCTCAAGAGAGCCCCAAGAAAGAGCTCCAGGAGGGTCCCAAGAGGGCCCTAAGCTGGCCCCAATTTTCGCAACGCACGCGGGTTTGAGATACAAATTAATGCAACAGCCATTGCGAGTCACCTAAACACCCCTCACCCCTCATCGAAGCACCATCGTAGCTAGCACTGAGTTCATCTTAGGCTTCAATGCGGGAAGCTAGTTGTGATCCTTGTTTTCCAGAGGACGGCTGCGCGACTGCATGCGTCCTGCAGCCCCTGATTCACCAACTCCCCTGCTGATCGATTCTGGGTGGGCTGGTGGGGATGCACGAAGCGTCGAGAATTACCCCAACTAAACGAACTTGGAATTACCTCAATGATTCCCATGATCCCCTTCAATAGGAATTGCCAGAACTGCGCGCAAGCACATTCGCTCCAATGCGTTCTGGACCGCTCCCGTAGCTCCTGGGGGATGGGGGGGCGAGGCCTTTCGATCATGGAAAACTTTGGAGGCCTGGAAATAGGCACCAACACCAACACAGGGGGCTGCCTTCACAGGGGGAAGGTGATCCTAGATTTCGGTGCTGGTGGTAATATTTCGGTTGCCAAGCTTAACTTATATTTAGTTTTCTGAGGGCAGCGGATGGTCAGGGATGCATCGAGGAATGGGCCCGGCGGCGGGGCCGAAACCAGCTGCATGCAGCAGATTGCGTAACCCCCCCATTCCCTATCCCCCCCTTTCGTTCGGCCCGAGCTTGCACTGGTCGACTGCGCAGATGACAAGCCTGCTGAAGTCTTCCAAGCCAGCCATCTCGCAATGCTCGTCGAAGAAAGCGAAAACCCCGTGGTCCCGGTTCACCCTGTCCAAGGCCTCCGCAGGCAGGCTGGGCTTCTTCTCGCAGGGCACGAGGACACCTTCGAACAGCTCGGCCCCGTTCTCCCACCCGTCCACGACGATGGTCGGCGACTCGTGCAGCACGGCCCGTATGTACTCCAGCGCCGCGGCGCGATCGGGGCCCGTGCCGGCCACGCACAGGAAAGTGGACACCTTCTCTGCGCAGCAGCGGGCAGCCGCTGCGGCTTGCCTGATCTGGTCCAGGCACTTCTCGCCCTCGAGCCGGCGCAGCTCCTGACTGTCCAGCTCCCTTCGTGCGAAGGAGAACTCATCGCCGGCATCGCCCGCGCTGAGGCGCAGTCTGGGGCACGCGTTCAGCAGCATGGAGCCAAGCCGCAACTCAGCCACGGCCCGCTCCATCTCCTGGCCCACGACAGCCAGGGTCATCAATTCCGCGGAAACCTGCTCGACGTCGATGTCTAAAGGCCCCCTCTGCGCTGACCGGCCATCTGGGAACTTTGATACCCACAACGTGGTCCCCGTCTCACGCTCCAGATCGCCGCGCCATTTGACGTCGCGAATCTTGGCCAGGACGCTGGTAGGTACCAACATGCGGGTGCAGATCGGTTCCAGGCATCCGGGCATCTCGACCTCCAGTTGTCGACGAGCTCGTCCTTTCGGGCCTTCGACCACGTAGATGTCCATCAAGGCACTGGCCCAGGCACGCTGCTCCACCGTGCCAGTCATGAGCGCGTAGCCCGTGCGACTGCCCATGAAGCGCACGTGGCAACCGATAACTTTCGCGAAATGGTCGCGGTTCCGCCCCTTTTCGCCAACCAGTTGGCCCACGTCTGACTCACGAATCGTCTTATAGCTCGTCCCGATGCCACTGCTGTCGTCGGACCAACGAACCTGGAAATTGAAGACATCTTCGGGGCAGTAGGAGTGGCAGACCTTGTTGATCACATCGCATTCCATGCTGCACCTGGCGCGGGTGTCAGAGCCATAAATGAAAGCGCGGTGGGCGATGGGAATCTGAATCCTGTCCTTCGCAGGACGCACGTGAGATCGCACCGCCTCGTCCTCGGCGCCGTCGAAGTCCCATTTCACCTTTACGATGGGACCTGCGACCGACATCACCGTGGCGAGACACCACTTGTTCCCATACTTCGCCTCTACCTTCTGCCCTACATCAGGGAAGCTTGCCTGGGAAGCCTCGGCATCCGCGGGCACTCGAGCTGGTGGAGCAATGACTGCGATCAAATCGTTATTATCTGCCGCTGCGATCTCGTCGAAAATATCCTGCAACCCCTTTTTCAATCCTGGGAGGTTTACAACGGCGAGACAAGGATGCTTATCGATCCCGATGGACATCACCCGTTGGCCTGAGGACATGGCGCACAGCGCCCTTGCCACCTGGACGGCCCACACGGCGGAGGCGCCGTCCTGTCTGGGTGTCATAATGATCTTGCCCTCGCACAGTACTTCAGCCTCCACGTTCGCCAGGGTAGCCAGCCTGCGCTTCCTCCTGTCGTCGGCGCTGATCCAAGCGACCTCGTCCGCGCTGATGTCTAAAGTCACCTGGCCGTCGACCCAGTCGGTCGGGTCGCTCGCCTTGACGAGGTCTTGCTCGGCTGGCTCGCCGGGGCCCGGCTCGCTCTGCGCCGCGTCGCAGCGCGCCCTCTTCTCCTCCGGAACGCCGGCCTGCGACGCTGCGCGCTTGCCGCGGCGCGGGGCACGCTTCGCCCGCGGCGCAGGCGTCGCAGCACCAGCAGCCTCGGCGCAAGCGTCCACGGCGGGCTCTTTGCCAGCTTCCGCGGCCTCCTCGGCGCCCTGCTCGACGGCGGCCTCCTCCTCCTCCTCCTCCTCGTCCTCCTCCTCCTCCCCCTGTTCCGCTCCCCAGTCTGCCGCGGGCTCCTCCGCCGCGGCCTCCTCCACCGCGGCCTCCTCTGCAGCGGCCCTGCCCTCCTCCTCTCCTGCCGCGGCCTCCCCTCTCCCCTCCGCCTTCTCCGCGGCCTCCGTTGCCGCTGCTGGGGCCGCCGCCGAGGCCGCCTCCGCGGCGTCAGCGGGCACCGTGCTCCTCGGCCCCCTCGCCGGGCGGAGCGGCTCCCGCGCCCGCGCCCGCCACGGCGGCGGCCTCCGCGGCGGCCGCGGGCTCGCCGCCGCGCCCGCGGTCCTCGGACCCCTCGCTGGGCGGAGCGGCGCCCACGCCTGCAGCGGCGGGGCCGCCGCTGCGGGGGCACTCGGGCCAGCTTCCGAGCCAAAAGGGTTACGGAAGGCTGTCGGAAGTGATCCTGGTCGAAGGTGCCCCTGGCTTGTCGTCCTCGTTGGGATCTCCTGGGGCCTTGGGCCTCGTCACCGGGGTCTAGAGGCCGTCTGTGCCTTCCTGGGACAGGGGAACAACCGGGAGCCCCTCGTGCCAGATCCAGCAGTGGGTGTGGCCAGTGAACGGTGCTGCATGAGTTGGGGTCGCCGCGACTGTCCAGAGTTTTGTAAGATAGCTGGCGTTGGTACAACTACCAGGTCATTTGCAATATGCTTGGGGAAGAAACAGACGTGCAGGCCTCATCCCCGCCAGACCCAACTGTAGGACAACAACACGGACCACTCTTCCCTACAGTTCAGAAGTGTTGCGATCGTGCAGAAAGGCAGGATCAGTTCTTCGGTACAGTTCAGAATGACACAACGATATGCAGAACAGCGCAGAACGTTCATTCCTACACGTGGCTTCAAAAAACCTCTGGACGTTAGCGAGGCTGTTCCTGGCGCATCTATAAACACATCTTGAACCTAATCTCGCCTACAATGTCGTATCGCACCACTTCGTAACGGGCCTGCTGCCACACAATTCCCACATCTCTTATCCCCGGACCGTCTCCCACACTGCAAGCAATGCTTGTTGGACATTCAAAACAAACTAAAGACCCGCACCCCGAACCCAATCGGGTATACCGCAGCGCCCAGGCCCCAATAATCCAAATATCTCTGGTGTCCCGCCTTGCGTCTTTAAGAAGTGGCAACGGAGGCGATGCCACCGATCTCGGCTACAATGCCAACTACTCCTGATAATCCGTGGTCTCCCGCCTCAAGACGTCAGTACATGGCGACAAAAACCAGAGACATACTTAAATGAGGGAGAGGCAAACAACAGGCATGCGAAATAAACCGACCGACCTAGCGCACTGACAAATGTCAACCAGCACGGGCCGTAAACCATGCTTTCTACGTTGCGCAACCTATGTTGTACAATCGATGATGTGCAAACCTCCGTAGAGCAACCGATGGATTGCACTCTATGCGATGCAATTGACTTTGACGTCCTCGCGCGTGACCACCTCGCACGCTCGCGCAAACATCCCACCCACCCAACGTTAAGTTGGCTGGCGAAACACATGCGAGGGAGATTGCGATGACTGCTCGGCGCTTGCTGGTGCATCGCTGCGGCCGCGCTACCGCGCGCAGGCTCGCGCGCAGAGCGGCCAGCTAGTCTGGCGCGACCGACGCGGCCGCGGTGGCGCTGACCGCTGGGAACTTCCCAGCGCGTCTCGCAGGCCGCGCAGACGTGGGGGCAAATCAGCTCAAGTCGGTGGCCCGGGCGGGCGCGGTATGATTCCGACGTCACACCGTCTGGCACGATGATGCTAATAGCGATGCTGGCGACAATGATGACAATGACGACGGCAAGGGCAATGACGGCGTCGACACTGATTACGGCGACATGTCGGTGATGAAGGGTTGGGAAGGATGTCAACATGCGCGTGCGGCCGACGGGCGCGAGTGGCCCGCATAGTAATTATCATATGACAAAGATCGTGCACCTCAGCAAGCGCGCAAAGGCGTTCGAATGATTTCGACACGCGCTCGCGTGAATCAAGCTCCGCCGCATTTGATGAAAATGTTGAACAGCAGTGCTTTTCAAAATTCGCGCGAGCGCGCAGATGTCTTGAAAAAGAAATTTTGCAACACAACGAATATTTCACGGTAAGCTCGTGTTTGAAATCCGTATGAAACCTCTGGCCTCTTTTGAAGAATTCCAGCACTCGCACGCGACCACGCGCGCGTGTGGACTTTGTCCGACGTTGCCTCATATGTTGCAAATGATTGTTGGAAATTGATGCTTTACGATCAACGACTACGCGTGAATAGAGCTATATGTCAAAGACGAGGGCGGTGTTAAGGGGTTCGGCCAGGATGAGACGCGCTTATCTTTACAAAGAACGGTGGGGCATAATCGCTTGTGAATCGTACTACCCAGGGAACGCTGACGGGACCGGGAAAGGGGTTGTAGATCCTCCAAACAGCGGTTGCTCAGGGGTTCCTACTTGGTCCATCTGGCCATGCCTGCGCTTTTTTCGCCCCCGTGCCGCCCCGTTCCGCCCCCGTGCCGCCCCGTGCCGCCCTAGTGCCGCACCGTGTGGTCCCCGTGCCGCCCCGTGCCGCCCCCGTGCCGCCCCCGTGCCGCCCCCGTGCCGCCCCCGTGACGCCCCGCGCCGCCCGTGCAGGTGCCGCATCGCTTTGCTCCGCATGTCTTTACATTGCATTGCATTTCTTTGCTTTGCATTGCATTACTTCGCATTGCTTTGCAGGGCTTTGCTTGGCATTATTTGTTCTGCATTGTTTTGCTCTGATTTGCTTTAAACTGCTGTACGTAGCATTGCTGTGCATTTCATTGCTTTGCATTGTGTTGCATTGCTTTGCTTTGTTCTGCATTGCGTTGCTTCGCATTCCTCTGCCTTGCTTTGCACTGCTCTGTTGTGCTGTGGATTGCTTCGCGTTGCTTTGCATGCCTTTGCATGGTATGGCATTGTTTTGTATTGCTTTCCACTACTGTAGTTTGAATTGCCATGCATTGGTTTGAATTGCGTTGCTTCACTTTACATCGCTTTGATTTGCATTGATTGGTATTGCAATTCGTTGCATTGTTTGGTATTGCTGTGCGTTGCTTTGATGTGCATTGCGTTGCATTGCGTCGCATTGCTTTACAGAGCGTTGCTGTGCATTGTATTGCTTTGCATTGTTCTGGCTTGCAGAGCATTGCGGTGCTCTGCATTGTGGTGCTCTGCGTTGCTTTGCGTTGCTTTGCTTGGCAATGCGTTGCATTGATTTGCGATGCACTGCATCGCATTGCTTTACAGAGCATTGCTGTGCATTGCATTGATTTGCAGTGCTTTGCTTTGCATTTCTTTGCTTTGCATTGCTTTGCGTTGCGTTGCTTTGCATTGCTTTGCAATGCCTTGCATTGCTTCGCATTGCGTCGCATTGCATAGCTTCCGCCCGTGCCCAAGCCGCGTTGCGTTGCTTTACATTGCTGTGCTTTGGATTGTTCTACGGTGCTTTGCATTGCTTTGCGTTGCCTTGCTTTGCGTTGCAGTGCTTTCCTTTGTACTGCATTGCTTTGCATTGCTTTGCAACCCTTTACATTGCTTTGCTTTTCATTGCATTGACCATATTTGCATTGCTTTGCATGGCTTTGCGTTGCATTGCTTTGCCGTGCGTTGCATTGCTTGGCTTTGCGTTGCTTTGCTTTGCATTGCATTCAACTTCTTTGCATTGCTTTGCATTGAATTGCGTTGCATTCCTTTGTATTGCTTTGCGTGCGTTGACTGCTACTCAGATGGAATCGCATTGCTCTACCTGTCTCAAAGAATACTCGCCGGCCCAACGGGTCGGAGGCGTGCTAAGATCTCTGGTAACTGCGTACAGTATTTCTACTCCGCGCGCGCGGAGCGGCCCCTGGGGTCCCCGGACGAAAAAGGCCCTGGGCGGTCCCTGGCCGGTTCGGGTCAGAGATCCCCGGCCGGGTCGGGTCGGGTTGGCGCCGCCCTCGAGGCCCTCCAGAAAGCCCCAACCAGGGCCAAGAGGCCCCCAAGAGGCCCCCATGATAGAACAAGAGGGCTCCGAGATGCCACAAGATCGCTCCAAAATGCCCCCGATTGCCCCCAGACGCACCAAGAGGCTTCCAAAACACTCCCAAAAGGGCCCCAAGAGGTGAAATGCATTACTTTTCCGTAGGTTTGGGACCGATTTGGGCGTTTCCCCTTTTTCGGCTTCCCGACGCCTCAAAACAGCCCAAGAGGTCCCCAAGATCGATCGCCCCAAGAGGGCCCAGAAGGGCCCCAAGAGAGCCCCAAGAAGGCCCAAGAGGGATCCAGGACCGCCCAAGACGACTCCAAGACGGCCCAAGAAGGCCCCCAAAACACCCCAAGAGAGGCCCCAGAGGGGGAACACGAAACAACATGTCGAGCCTTCGGCCATAAACAGCCCCCAGGAAGTCCCCAGAGGTCCCTAAGAGGCCCCCAAGAACCCCAAAAAGGCTGCAGGTTGAGACGTCACCGAAAGCCTCGGAGAACTCCCAAGAGCTTCCTGCGTACTGCCTCCAGGGGCGCGAAAATGGGCCGGCGGAGTGAGCGAAGCGATTAAATCAACTTCACCCCCCGGGATAATCCGCCCCCCATTCGCATTGCAATTTTCGTGCGCTTGTGCACCCCCATCGTCCAACCTAAATATAAAATGAAGTCGAACCATCCCAGCCGAACCGACATCCGACTCCCGGCAATCCTCCGCAACACATACTATGCGCGCGCACTGGTTCATCGCAGATCTGAACATGTCCGGAATCCCTTGCAACAAATGTAACGAAGTGCGCACGCGTGTGTCGTTGCGCGCGCATGCCGCAATCCTTCAAAACCCTCGCGCTGTAATGCGTCCATACATTGTTTCGCAATGCGGATGTTTTAAGAAAAAATCGCGCACGCGCTCTTGCGAATTCTTTTATTATTTATAAACACGCTCTTGTTCCATCATTTCGGACAATGATACCAAATTGGCTTTGCGCCCGCGCGCGTGTCGAAAACGTTCGATCGCCGTTACGCGCGTGCCGTTGCGAGGCACCTTTGCAACAACAGCGAAGACAAAAAACACGCGCGCGTCGTCGCGCGCGCATGCCGGAATCCGTCAAAAACGTATGGCTTCGTAACGATGTCATAACCGAATGTCCAAGATCATGCAACATCACATGGTCTCGAAGCAGAAAGCGTGCGCACGCGCTCTTGACCTTTTCAGGGCACCATGATTTCCGACATGTTCATACCATTCTGCCACACGGGCCTCTGGCGCCGTATGCCGAAATCACTCGCACGCCCTTGCGCGCGTGCAAGGGGGGCACGACCCGAGTCAACCAAATACCATGCGGGCCACTTCCGCGCGTCGGCCGCGCGCGCATGTCGAACTCCTTCCCAACACCACCGACGCGAAGACGCCGTCATTGTCGCCGGCGTGATCACCATCGGCGCCGTCACTGGCCGTTCGCCACCAGCATCGTTACTATCATCACCGTGTCTACCGTTGTCGACATTTCCATGAACGTGCGCGTCGGTCGCGGCGAACAAGCTGGCCGCTGCGCGCGGCCGCAGAGATGGACCAACCAACACCAAACACTCATCGCAATCGCCTCCGCGTGGGTTTTGCAAACCAAATTGCGGGTAGGTGGGTGGGATGATTGCGCGAAAACTGGAATTGCCAACTTCATGCTCGGCAGGGTGGGTTTTCCCTTCGTAAAATAGCAGAATCGGTAATGCCGCCTTCGGGGGGGCGGGGTCATCCGTTCCCTCTTTCGTATTGCAATTTGCATACGGTTCTGTCTCATCGCCCATCCCAACTATGAACTCAGACCCGCCCAGCTGAGCCCGTATCCCCCCCCACATCCTGTGCGACAAATGCTATGCGCGCGCACTCGTTTATCGAAAGTCACCCGTTTTCAAGCGTGCCGTCGCGAGAACCCTATGCAACAACTGGGGTGGGGCGAAGTGTGCGCGCGCGTAGTCGCGCGCGCATGCCGACATGCGTAATAAAATATTAGGCTTCGTATCGGTTTAAAAACCGACGTAATAACAAATTATTTCGCAACGGCCGTGTTTCAAAAAACGTGCGCACGCGTTCTTGCGTTTTTTGTTTGACCCACAAAAACAATCACGGGTGTCTCAACATGTTCATGGAGTTCTGCCAAACAGGCCTCTGCCGCCGCGTGCCAATATCATTCGCGCGCCATTGCGCGCGTGCTGGGGGGCACGATCTGTGTCAACTTGTACCATGTGGGCCACTGTCGCGCGCCGGCCGCGCGCGCATGTCGCACTGAAAGGCCCGCTGGGATGTGCCCAGCGGTCAGCGCCAAGGCGGCCGCGTCGGTCGCGCCAAGCTAGCTGGCAGCTGCGCGCGCGTGCTTGGGTTGGCGCGGCCGCAGAGATGGAACAGCCAACACCAACCACTCATCGCATTCGCGCCCGCATGCGTTTTATCAATCAAGTTGCGGGTGGGTGGCTCGGATGATTGCGCGAGCAATGGAATTGACAACTCACTGCGAACAACAATTAATTGCACGACAGAGATTGCACCACGCAGCAAACATTACACATAATGCACACATATGATGAAAGAACCTGCTGTGTGGGGCCCACGCTGGCTAACATCCTGGTTCTTCGTTTGAAAGGAGAACATGTGTAATGCAGTCTAGGCAGCGACGGGGCGGCGACGGCAGCCGTGGAGCCGCCAGGCCAACATCCAGGCACAGACGACGAGCGGCGACGAGACGACGAGGCGGCGAGGGGCCGGCGACGGCGAGCACGGAGCCGCCAGACCGACATTCAGGCCGAGACGACAGTCGGCGACAGGGCCGCGACGGGGCTGCAACGGCGAGCACGGAGCTGCCAGACCAACACTCTGGCCCACTTCCTAAAAACAAATCCCACATTCCCCTATCCAAACACTGTCTGGGGCACAAGAGCGGCATGCATACGTATGAGGCGCTGGTAAGTCCTGCACAACGAATAATAAGCGCAGATCACTTGTATACATGACGAACACTAGCAACATAACAACGAACCAGCGAATTCAATGTGCACGCGCAAAGAATGCAAGGGCGGACGTGCATAAGCATCCCACATAACATGCATAGGGAGCACCTGCACGGACACTCTAGACTAAGAGGAACATCGTACACAGAAGACACTAAGAACCACACGTGCGCAAATTACGCACAAGGCGTGGGGGCATACGTGAATTCCAACCACACAGAACATATGCACACGTACTTCGCGCGCACACACACACACACACACCGGAAATCAGGACACACCCAAATCGCATGCAGTATACCGAGAATGCCAGAGCACCCTGGGCAAACACGAGATCCAAAGTACCCAATTCATCGAAACGCCACACATCGACGTCGCAACCACAGGAACCACACTCAGCACGCAATCTGCGACAGAGAAGCAGATAGCTAACCAGCACACGCAACACTTTTACCAACGCAAGAGGGAGGAACCCTGTGACAAGAGAGGGAGAAACGACGACGAAAGACGACACGACAGCGGCGCGCGGGGGAAGGGGGGGAAGGGAGGGGAAGGGGAAAACCCGCGGGGGGCGCGCGCGCCCGGCGCAGCCCCGCTCAGCCCGGCAGCTCCACGCGAGCTGCGGCCGCCGCGACCGTGGCGCGGCAGCGCGGCCAGGCAGCCCTGAGCAGGCCCGGCTTGCCGGCCAGCTGCGCCAGCCGCCGCCTAGGCGTCCACACCCAGCCAGGCCGCCTCGGCCGTGGCCACTCGGGCCACGACCCGCCGGAGGGCGGCGTCGCTGAGCGACACACGCAGCACACACACACACACATGAGACGCGCACGCACCTGGAAGAAGCTAGATGAAACGCACAGGGAAAAATGGCTCAATAGTGGACAAACCAGTAAACGTACGTGTGCATATACATCTAACGAGAAGGTGCACCGACTTCGCCATTGATACGTGCTGGCCTTGCGTGCAGACTGCGCGGACCGAGCGCCACAGCATACGTGCAGACCTTGTCTGACTACTGAAGCAAGACAGCGAACGTGAGCCACATAAGCAAATATAGCCAACCGTTAAACAACACAAAAGATCGATGCTAATCTCAACAACGGCAGCATTTTATAGACATACGACACAGGCACTGAACACATGCGCAGCAGCTCCCTGGCGGGCATCGTTCGAAAAAACCGCCGGGCTCCAGAGCTCACATGCCCCACAGATCGCACACCTCTCGCGCCGCGGACTGCTCGTTGCATGCCCTGTGGCCCAACACGGTCCACGGGGGACACACAATAGGTATCATTGTTTTTTCTACATGCCTGAACTAAGCAGCCCACGTGATTGGCGGCGAGCGCGGGGGGGGGGGGGGGGGAAATGAGAAGGGGCGGGCCTTCTCAGAAGGCTCGGAAGTTCCCCGGCCTTCTGAAAAATGTTCTGAGTCTCCCCCGAAGATGCAACAAATCGTTTCAGAAAGCGCGAGGGCTTCTGAGAAGTCCCGCCACCTTCTGACAAGACCTTCTCCTTATCACTTCCCCCCCTCGCTCGCCGCCGACATGGAGCCACTCGAGGCGCCAATGCCACCGCGTTAAGGAACTCCCCAATCTCTAGCAGACAGCAGCGGACCTGCCTCTCGCTTGAGGTCGGGCGTGTCTTCTACAGGCAGATTTCGGAAGACGAATACAGAATAGTCGAGCAAATCAGAAATAACTGCCACGGCACAACGAAACGTCACCAGACGATGCTTCTACTATTCTTGAATGTTTTCTTCCTGTCGAGGGACGCGCCCGACTTAACTCTCGCAGCGGACAGCGAACATGGCGAACGTCATGCCCGAGACGCCTGGCTGCAGCAAGGTCCGGCTCTCACGGAGCGGGCTTCCCGCGCCGCCCTGTTTCTTGCTGTGGGTGGCACGACGACGGGCACTCTGACGGTCCTGCTATTGAATGAAACATGTGCTCCTAATGTTTTTTCTGTTTTGTTTTAAAGTTGTGTTTACTGAAAGCATGTTTCTTTAACATGCATTTTTATTTTTCGGAGACCCGCCGCTTGGGAACGTCCTCCATCTTGCCTGGCAGGACCGCGAGCCCGCGAGCACGAGGCTGGAACTGCGAGCGCCAGGGGTGGGAGAGGAAGGAGCGACATGTCGCTGCACTTCTCCCTTCGGGCCGCGCTATACATGTCGCGCGAGACAAAAGGCGCGCGAAGTCTGCCTACGAGGGGCCTACAATTTTGAAAAATTGGCCGCGGTGCGCTTGCCCGATCCCGGTAGGTTCACGTCAGGACGGCATGATCCCGAGTCTCTGTCACCCCATGAGCCGTTCGCTATTGAACGGTCTCCGCTGTCGGGTCTCTCTGGAAGCCGTCGGAAACCCTCGGCCTCGCACCGTAAAAGGCACGAGAGTGCCGCATCAGCAGCAGCAGCAGTTCAATTCCCTGGCAGCGGGACCACGTGCAGAAGCGGGTCGTCGGTGTGGTTGAAGCCGACGCTTTCCATGTCGCGGCTTCCGGGAAGCTCCTTGCCGAAGTACATCACGCGCAAGACCGATTTGTCGAGGCCTTTCTCCTTCTCGATCATCGCTTTGAGCTGGCTGATAGTCGTCCGCTTGGTGACCGGGAGCTTGAAGAGGTCCCTGGCTCCCGCCTTGGACACCATGCCCCAATAGAACTTGCCCTCCTCGCCCTCCGGGGCTGGCTCGAGAATCTTGACGCTCACCTCGGTGTTGTTGAAGGCCGCCATGGCAGGGACGCTCCACGGCCAGGGTCGCTCGATTTGCCCTCGAGCCAAACAACATGTTCTTGACATGTCTGAAACATGTTTAAAATGTTTCAACAACATCTGGAATTCATGTGGCAGCATGCCTCCGATCCATTGGTCTTCTTCCACAATGGATTTGTTCCGTGGCCCCAGGGCCCAAGAGCTCAACCCTCCCGCCGCGCCAGGGGTGGTGCCTGCCGCGCCGAGGCGGAGGCCTCTACCTCGCAAGGGGGGCGCCAGACGGCAGCTACCCTTGATCTCATAATCATGTGTGGGGGGGGGGGGGGATCTGCTGTTGAGCGGGGTCTAGCGGGTCTCGTCAAACAAGATGGTTTGGGGGTCTCGACGTTGGACCCGTTGATGCACCGCTCTTTGGGGGAGGTCCCCGACGCGCTTTGGCCCACCCCCTTCCGCGATTCTTCGGTGGTAACTAATGTGAACCTCCCATACCATCTTGTCCGCTTTTGCGAATCGACGCCAGTCGACGCTAAATCGACGCCAATCGACGCTAGCCGACGCTAAATCGACGCTAATCGATGCTAGTCGATGCTAAATCGGCGCTATATCATCGACTCCCAGACGCTAATCGACGGTAGTCGACGCTAAAGACGGAATTAAAAGGACATACCATGCTCCCGTGATGTTTGCCACCGAACCCCCCGGTATTGCGAGATGTCGGGTGCATCCGCTCTCGGAAGCCTCGAATTGGACCAGGAGAGTGTGGAGCGATACCACCGCTTTGAGCAAAGAGCCTCCCTCAATGCGAGCAGATGCTCTGCAATCTGAAGCGTCTAAGCATAAAGCCTCTCAAGCGAGCACCCTGATTGGATCATGAGCACCCCTATCTACGTGTAGCTGATACACGGCGCCCGATCTCAGCTCATACGAACGAAAGAAATCATAAGCGAAAATGACAAGTGATAAGAAATCCTCAAAGATCACCTTCCGTCCGTGCAATTGTTTGGAGAATTAAAACAACACATGTGTTCGGCGCTTTGGCGGGTCCCGCATTGAAAAAGAAACCGCCCTCCATCCGCGAAAGGCGATGCCAAAGAATAGCACGAATATGCGTAATGCTCAGGTCAGGCGAAAACTTTAGATTGAAAGCGCTCCCCCTCCACCCCCTGTAACAGGTTGAAACCCTACAGGACAAATGTGCGCAGCGCTCAAGAAAGAGCCAGATGGTTAAACCGACGGCCCCTACACCGTGTAACTGGTCAGGCAGAGAGGGTTATCCCCGAGGTAAAGGGGTGGAGGAGGAGCGACACCGGCCTGCAAGGGAAGGGAGAACAAGACGACCTAGGAAGAGATAGAAAAGACAGGAGTGGGGAAACCAAAAGGCACCGATACTGCTACTCCCCGGACCTCTCCCAAGGAGCGTCCCGACCATAATTCCGAGGCGGGTCCAAGCGTGCCGACGAGGGCATCCCCGGGGCCCAAACAAGGGAAAACGAGGGATGGTAGCTGTATTGGCACCTTTTCCTCCTCTGAAGCAGGATCAGGTAGCGAAGAGAAAATATGGCGTCGCCCCACTTTTGCGAGAGTCGCCCTCGCAGCCCCAGCACGGCCCGAACCCGTTGGTCCCTCCGTGCCAGCTGCTGGAGGCGAACACTCGCAAGCCCTAGCAAATGGTCTCGGGTGAAACGGCGGTGGCCAAATGTCGTGGTAGGTCTTACGCACGACCGCGTAAAAGGAGCCCGATGGAGAGGGGAGGGCGGAGATGCCAAAAGCAGAGCCTAGGGCACCGCCCCCCCAGGACAGCGAATTTTGGGGAGGCGGAGGGAAGAGAGCGCAGCCTCTCGTCGAACAGGCGGGCGTGGGAGGAGGTGGGCGAGGAGCAGGAGGGCGTGGGAGGAGGTTATTGGGAGCGGCCAAGAGGGGGGTGTCCAAGAGGGGGGGTGCAAATCATGGCCAGCGGCATGTGCGCGGCCCAGCGGGGGGGCCAGGGACGTAATGAAATAAGAAGAGGCGCCATGAGATCTGGGGAAATATCATGGCCCCCGCCATGATATCCACCCCCCCCTAGTCATCACCCCCCTCTTTTCCGCTCCCGAGGTTAGCGACGACGAGGAGCAAGCACCGGGAGCACGAGGACGCGGAGAAGGATGCGAGCAAGACGTGGTGGACAACGACGACGACGACAACGACGACGACGTCGCACGAGGAGGGCAACGACGACGACGACGACGCCGCGAGAAGAGGGAGGAAGGGCTGAAGAGGACTCGGAGAAGAGGTGAACCGGACGGATGCCAAGAAGAGAGGTCAGAAAATGGGGGGACGATGGAGACTTGTAGGGAGGACGACTGAGGAAGTAGAGGGCGAGCAGGACCAGGATGGACAGGAGAGGCAGGAAAGGTAGGAATAAGGGCGGATGAGCATGAGAAGACGGGAATAAGGATTGAGTTCTTAGCAGTTTTTCGCACGGCGGGGCGGCAAGTCTCAAAAACACATGCCTTCAGGGTCTTTCTTCAGAGTCGGGCGTCTTGTTTGAGCTTCAGCTTGCGATTCTGGGCCTCGCGTGCGAGTCGGGAAATCTTTGGGGAGATTCAGGAGGGCTGTGGTGCCCAAAGCGCCATTGACGATGATGACCAGAAACACGTTGTCCCTGTTGCACCCAATTTCTTAGCACCGCACAATGATATGTTGTACTGCAAGTGCGCGTGCTCTGCGTATCATTGATTGAAAGAAAACTTTGGACTCTGGGCTTCGCGTGTGACTCGGTAGGTTCAGGAGAAACAAGGCGGCGAGACCAAAGCGCCAACGACGATGATGCCTAACAGCACACATTCTGTTGCACTGCGAGGTGTTTTGCGCTGCATCGGCTTTACCGCTCATCTTGGCGCTGCAGAGATGTCTGTGCGACGGACGACAGAGGACTGGCAAGTTTTGTGGAAGCCTCGCTCGATTATATGCAATCGATGAATGTTGTGTTCCCTGTTTTCGCGGTCGTTGTTCGTTCTCCAATCCAAGGTTTGAGTTCCGGCTTCGTATTCCCAAGTCTCCTGGAGCGCTGGTGGCAAAGGACACCCAGCTTTGGTGGGTACTACGCCTGACTTTGTATAAATAGATACATAGATATATAAAGCGTCTTTTAGCCCGGCTTGAAGCTCTTTCTGACTATTCTCGGCGTCTCGGAGCCATCCATAGCACTGGCGGTTCAAGCAATCTTCTGTTGCGCCGGATGGCTGATGCCCGCACCAGTGCTTGCTTGATTCGCGCTGCATGGTTTCTTCTCTTCATCTTTGCAGGAGCTTGGAAATTGGATTCCTATGTTCCCCTGGAGGCCGGCAGAGCTTGGAATTGGGGCGTCTCTGGCAGATCTTCTCTTAGATCTGCCCCGCTGAGATGGGTAGGAGCGGGACGGGGAGCACGGACAAACCCACGAGGAGGAGATCGAGCAGGCGCAGAGGACATACATACACAGGTAGCTCTGCAGGGGGAAGAGGAGGTGGAGGAGAATGAGGAACAAGGTCGAGGAATATCGGCGGTGGACAAACCTCCCCTTCGCAAACCTCCCTTTCGTGAAAGCGGCCTGGGGCCGAAACCGACGGACCTGGGCCCGCAAAAATGACGGCCGCGACGCCCTCCCGCGAACCGAGAACGGCCGATTCCTTAATCGACGTGTCAGGGTAGGAGGTCTGTCCACCCCCGAATTAAGCGGGACTGGGCAGAATTAGACGGGCTTCTGCTAGAATTAGGAGGTCGATCCACCTCCGAGAGAAAGGGGACCATGACGAGAGCGAGGGCGGAGACGAGGGCGGAGACGACGAGGCCAAGGACGACGAGCTGCAGCAACAACATCCGCCGTATGTGGCGGCATGGTCTGCATCATCAGTACGAGGAGGACAAATTCCGAGGAGCTGGGGGAGGGCACAGGAGAAGGGAAGCTGCAGAAGCAGTCATTAGCAATTCTGGTGCCCCATGGCAACGTAAGGCGCCGGGGAATCGAGACGTTTCGTTTCATGCGGCTCAGGATCACACGGAAAGACATGATCACCACAATAATGATGCGCAAGGGGACAGTCATTAGAAGATGGCAGACAAGGGGGAGAAGAAGCAGCTGCATCAGGATGAGTTGAACCAGCAGAAGCAGCATAAGAGGAGGATTGGAACATCGCAAGACCTGCGTGAGACGCGCAACGTTGCAACGCCACTCTTTCCGCGTGCATCGCAAAAACATTGCGCGATCTAGAGCGGTATGTGACTCGCACCGAGCGGTGGATGAGGCATGGCTGAAAACCTCGAAGGCGAGCGCGTTGGCTGGAGGGAGGTGGAAGAATTGCTCCAGCTGTCGTCGGCGGCTGCCTCCCCTGACCGCCCTCACTCACCAGTCGGCCGCTCAGAGCCGCATATCTCGCAGGCGAGGTGGGAAGGCTGGTTGACGACAGAGGCCCCCCAAACGACACAAACAGAACCGTTCGGAAGACCGCGCGGAACACCTTGGGTCGGCTCTGGGCCCCCTCCCCGCACGCCTGACGAAGCGCGCCGGGGAAACGGGCGTGGGGACGGTGGGTCCGGCGCCGACCCAACAGACCATCCGCGCCGAGCTCCAGATGCCTTCCGAGGCTCCTGCGGGCCCGGAAACACCCAACGACTTCCAAAGAGAACGATCCCGCGAACCTTGAGCGCCATGGGGGGCGGTGGAAGGTGCCCGCGCAGACTCTGCGTGCCTGCGTCGGCACGCACGCTTCCTCCGACCTCGGCCCGACTTCGCCGCGCTGCTGCACGCGTGGCCGCACCGCCGGGGCCAAAAAAGTGCGCCCGTGTCAGCCTGGGGGCCCTCTCGCTGAACGTGCAGACGGGGCACGGCCAGCCGCCCGGCTCCGCAGGCGGCGCCCCGGGCGGCGGCTCGAGGGGCGGCTCGGGCGGCGCCTGCAGCGGCAGCTGCAGCGGCGGGACCCCGGGCGGCAGCGGGCGCGGCGCCGGGGAGGGCGGCGCCTGCGGCGCCGGCTCCGCCCGCGGGCTGCAGCGGCTGCTGGCGCTCGGGGAGGCGCTCGGGCTGGCAGCGCCGGCCTCCGGGGCGCCCGCGGGCTGGGCGGCGGGCGCCGCGGCCGCCGCCCCGCCGGGCGCCGAGGGCGCGCCGCCCGCGTCGCTGGGGGGGCCGCTCGCGGCGGGGCCGGGCTCGGCCGGGTCCGCGTCGTGCTCGCCGTGCCGCGCGGCCAGGCCGCGCAGCACGGCCTGCTCGGTCTCGGAGCCGGAGGAGCCCGCTGTGCTCGGGGGCGTGGACGCGGCCCCTGGCTCCTGCCCGCCCCGAGATCCGACGCTGCAAAGAAGTGAGGCGTCGCGAGAAAAATTGCGACGAGAGCCCTGCCGAGTCCACCCCAGGAGTAAGGACGCACGAGAAGGATGCAAGGGCCTTGGAGGGCCATGTTGGCGTTTTTCGAACGAGGTTGGCCAGCGAGAGTGGCCAAGGAGGCTGGCCAGCGAAAGTCGCCAAGGGAGGGGCAAAATGGGCAGGGATGCAAGGGTAACCTTGGAGAGCGGCTCATCCTGATGATGCCTTCTCCTGCACTTCCAGGCAGCATCGATCTGGGACGGCCCCTGGGTCGCCAGCCGGGCGAAAACGCCCAGCATGCACAAGAGTGAAACTTGAGCAGGGACCGACCGTCCCGGCATTCCTACAGTCCTACCATGCACAGAAGGTTCTCAGAACCCAGAAATGTCCTAAGAACAAACACAAGGTTCTGAGAACAGAAACCCGCTGAGATAAAACAAGACAGGTTCCGCCAGAAATGCTCCAAAAACATTCCGTGGGAGCCACAGGAGGTTCTTAGCGCACTGTTTGGTAGGGCTATAATTAAGTCGGGCCTGTCCCCCTACAGGAGGATTTTCGACGAAAGAAATATAGAACATACCCAAAAAACAACCCAAAATAGCCTAAAAACTGTCTGGGGACTATTTTGGGAGTATCTTTGACCTTTTTGGTGTATTTTGGAGGGTATTTTGCACTTTTCGTCGAACATCCCCCTGTAGGGGGGACACGCCCGACCTAAGGCTATAGGCGAGCCAGGACGCTCCGCCACCGCTCGAGTACCGCCCGCATCTCGGGGCGCCCCTCCCGCGCCTGCCCGGCCTCCTCCACGCCGCCGCCGCCGGCCGCCGGGCCGGCGGCGCCGGGCCCCTCCTGGCGGCGCGCACAAGGGGGGTGCGGGGAGGGGGGAGGGCTCCTTAGAAGGGGGCTGCTTCTTAGCAGGCGCCGGCCCTACATCCATAGAGAAGGCCCGCGCCTTCTAAGAAGCAGTCTCCTTCTAAGAAGCCCTCCCCCCTCCCTCCACCCCGTTGTGCGCGCCGCCAATCCTCCGCGCCGCCGCCGGCCGCCGGGCTGGCGGCGCCGGGCCCCTCGCCGCCCTCCTGCGTAGGAGGAGGAGGAGGAGGAGGAGGAGGAGGGGGAGGAGGAGGAGGAGGAGGAGGAGGGGCAGGAGGAGGAGGAGGAGGGCGACGAGGGGGAGGAGAAGGAGGAGCACGAGGAGGAAGCATGAGGGGGAGCACGAGCCGCCCTCCTGCGCGGACGGCTCGTCGGCCGCGGCTGGCCGGACGTCCACCGCCTCGCGGGCCGAGGGCCACAGCCTGGCGGCCAGCGCTGCCAGGCGCCCGCCCTGCGGCCGCCCCGGCGGCTCCGCGGCCCCGCCATCGGCCGCGGCCGCCTCGGCCGCGGCCGCCTCGGCGCCCGCCTCTCGGCGGTGGACAAGCCTCCCTTCAGTAGACCTCCCCTAATTAGTGAAAACGGCCTGGGACCGAGACCGACGGACCTGGACCCGCAAAACTGACGGCCGCGACGCCCTCTCGCGAACCGAAAACGGCCAATACCTTCGTCGACGTGTCAGGGTAGGAGGTCTGTCCACCCCCGAGCCTCTCCTTCCTCTGCAGGCCGCTCCGGCGCCTGGGCGGCGTGCTCGGCTGCGGCCGACGTGGCGTCTGCCGCCGCCCAGGCCGGCGGCCAGAACAGCGCGGCCAGAGCGGCGAGGCGCCCGCCGCTGGCCTCCCCCAACGCCCAAGTCCGAGAATCAGTGGTTTTCAACCTGGCGAATCGCCAAACAGTGCTTGCACTCACTGCTCTTGCTTCGGCCACGAAGGACTTGGGTGGACCCGGCGAGGATTCGCCACGGTGCCGCCCGTTGCCGCTTCGTGCGCCGAGTGGGTCCGGCGAGGCTTCGCCACGCTGCCGCCGGTTGCCGCTTAGTTGCTGCCTCTAGCTTGCACTGCGTATGTTCTCCGATCGAAGGAGGAGCGGTCTGTACCACCCTCTCCCCCTCGGACGTACCGCCCCTGGGTCAAGTCAAAGCACATGTGATCAAGCCTAAGCCTTCATTGCTGTTTGACCTTGCGCTGTCCCACCCAGGCTGGCCATCGTGACCTCCATCCCTCTCGAATGATCATGTGCGCGCGCTCGTCGACATCAAGCCATCAATTTCTAAAACGAATTGCAGAAGACGCCGCGAAGCCCACATGGGCGCGCACATGACGAAGCCACACCAAACACACGAATGCCCCAATCATTCCAACATCGAACGATGGAAACCACGTGCTGTTTCATCACACATGCTGCACATGGGAATGCCCACCCACACTTGATGAACCCACGCTATCAATCGAGCCATGTTAGCGGCAACGTCCACAACTTACCAGCCTGGAACATATCCCTATCCCTATGCTGGGCATCTCCTCGTCACGATGCCAATCTTGGGGATTCCCTTATGTTTTGAGGGCGGATCCCTAAGATTGTCGTCGCCATTTGGCGTGTCAGTCTTAGGGATAGGGATACGTTCGAGGCTGGTAAATCACCCGAGCTCTCATCTCACCACGCGGTGCACCTGTGTTCATCCAGCTTGCGCCCAACGCACGAAGCCATATCAGGATAATACCCTGCGGGCCACGCGCGCGCGCCGCCACGCGCGCGTCGGAATCATGCCAAGACCAGTTCTTGCTCGAAGTATTCAAACACTGGGCCATTCAAAACCATGGGATGCGAAAAACCACACGTCTGTCAACCAGAGGTTTGCAAGAATTGTTTGTTTTCATTTCTGCGGATGTCAAAACCAGTTCTTGTCCGAAGCATTCAAACACTGGGCCATTGAAAACATGGGATACGAACAACCACACGTCTGTCAACCAGAGGTGTGCAAGAATTGTTTTTCATTTCTGCTCGCTCGCACGTCCTCACCAACACTCTCGCCAGCGCCGCCGCAACACGAAGCTTGCACCACATAGCTTGCGCCACAAAGCTTACACCTCCACAAGGCTGTGACTTTCTGTTTGAGGTCCACGCTGGCTCACGCGCCTCCTCGCCATCGGCCCCGAGGGCGTCGGCCATCGGGCCCCGGAACCACTCGAAACGGGCTTTGGGCAGGAGGACACACTCAGGCAAGCGGTCGAGACCTCTGGGGCCGCAGATTGGAACACTCGTGTCGGCGGATGCCTGGGACGGCGGCTCGGTGAACAGCCCCGCCTTCTCGTCGGCGTGTCCGTCCTCTGGCAGCTCTTCCCCCAGGGCGCTGTGCAGAGCGATGCAGGACTGGGGGAGGCCGTGATGGCTCCCCTCCCGTGCGTTGACGAGGTCCGCGAACTGCGACTCCGTCAAGCCGTCGGCAGGATTTGCCCCGGCGTCGTGGCAGAGGTCCTCTATGCCATGAAAACATATACACCAACTTCCGAAGTATGTCCTCGTGCCATGGGGTCCTCTATGCCATGAGAACATGCCCCGGCCCCGTGGCAGAAGGGCCCCGTTCCCTGTGACCTCAAGGAGGGGTGGCGGTGTGTAAAATCGCCAGCTTGCAGTGGTGAATTATGCACCGCCGTCCTCCCCATGAGGCCCAGGAGCAATCCAGTGAATGGTATATGTCTCTATTTTTTGTGGCGGATCCTCAAACAGAAAATTCCAATCGTCTTCGGAACCATCAAAGTGTACCGCCAGCGCGAACTTGTGCATCTCGGACTCCTTGAGGCGGTTGTCGCCGTCCTCGTCAAACCTGGCGAAGACCCGGTGGACCAAATCGGCGCGATTGGAGTCCTCCAAAACAATGTTCATGGCCTCTGCACTTGCTGATCCGGCCTTCGCGTGCAGATAGTGCAGGCCCCCTTCAGACTGGTTCTTAACGCTCTGCACTGCAGGTGTGACGAGGCGCGCAGGGGGTTGGTAGGAGGGTCAGAGTGTGGTGTCGGACAGTGGGAAGAGCGAGGGCCCAGGTAGGATTAAGTCGGGCCTGTCCCCCTGCAGGGATATTTTCAACCAAGAATAAAACATACCACCAAAATAATCAAAAAAAAATTTGAAAAATAGTCTGGGGACTATTTTTTGATATTTGTTTTGCCCTTTTGGGGCATGTTTGGGGTATGTTTTTTGTTCGTCGAAAATCCAACGCCCGACATGAAAGTAGGAAAGGGGGGGGCGCACAAAAGAAAACGCACGCGGATGAAAGACCAGAGCCTCAGGCGCGTGAAAGCACAGGCCAAGCGCGCAGGCACTCACAAGATCCGACGCGCACGGTGAGCTCACGCTGACACATCTTCTACCCTCGACCTTCCGAAGGTTTCACACGACATCCGTGGGTCCCCGGGGCCTTCCAAACTTCCGTGGTGCACCGACCGGCGAACTCGTTTCTTCGGAGGCCTGGAAATGGGCACCAACACCAAAACAGCGGGTTGCCTCCACAGGGGGAGAATGATCCTAGATTTCGGTGTTGGTGGTAATGTTTCGGTCACCCCGGAAGCCAGAATATTACCACCATCACCGAGATCGAAATCTTCTTCCCTCGGTGGAGGCACACCGCCGATATTGGTGTTGGTGTCAACCTGTAGGCCTGCGACTTCTGGTTTGACGTGCACAGTGTACGCCCCTGACGCCAACACTCCAGGTAGCAGTACGTAAACGAGAAGGCCGCGGCGATCGCAGACGCAGTCGGCAATCCCCACCTAGACCTTGCCGTGCCCACGCTCTCATACCGTGGGGGTGGTTGCGAACGGGGGGGCCGTGCTCGGCTGGGCTTGTGGCGGCCATTGCAGCCGTCACGCGGCATGAAATTGCAAACCACGATCCTTGTCGTATGCTCTGCGCCCCCTGTTCGTCCATCACGAGCTCGAAAGGCAAGTCCAGGATGCTTCCACTGTGGCTGCAGTCCATGATGCAGATCAACTGCACGCCAGCCGGAAGCGGCTTCACGATCTGGCGGAACACATCGTCATCCAACAGCAGCCCCGCAGCCGCGAAGTCCGAAGGCACGAGGGCCTCGTCGAGACCGTCCTCTTCGTCGCCGCTGGCGTCCTGCACCTGTGAAGGGGCCCTGGGACACACAAATGAATACACACAAAGAAAAGGATTCCCGACATTTTCCCATATGTTTTGGGTTTCTGTCTTCCCCCCCACTGCCCATATTTTCCCATATTTTCTAGTGAATCGACGAGTAATTGTGTCTGTGTTTTTTTCCCTCCTGAACCTGCCTCCCCTGGCCACGGAAGCAGAGGAAGAGCGAGTCGCCCGGCTGAGCGCCCTCCACAAGCCACTGGAATCCGTGGAGCATGTTGGCCCGCGTGGGATCCTCCGAAGCAGTGTCGTCGAGCATGATGCGCACGTCTCCTCCCTCCTGTAGAGGAAAGAGAACTACGCACATACACCGATCCTGGGTCCAGGATGGGCGTTGTCAGGATCGGCGCATGTGCATAGTTCTCTTCCCCCGATCCTGCAGGCCGTCGTCGTAGCCCTGCCCCTTGAGGTACTCCTGGACGAGGCGGACATCGTCGTGGCAGCCCTTCATCTCGAGCTCCGATCCTGTGTAGTTGAGGCCGATCAGCAGCGCCCTGCGGCGCCCGTTGTCATCTGGAGCGCCGGGGTTCAGCACGCCGAAGGGTGACAGCAGGTCCAGGCGGCGCGTGGAGCTCAGCACCGGGAACTGGCCGCGGGCCTGAGCTGCCATGGCCTCCTGCACCCCGCCTAGGAGCGAGGCCCAGGTCTGCTCGCGCCCCGAGCTCAGCGCGCTCAGCAGAGCGCCGGTGCACACGCTGCTGGGGCTGCCGGAGGGAGAGTCCCCCGGCGCCGTGGGCTGGCCCGGGCCCTCGACGTGGGCCGTGCCCTGGTTCTCCTGGCTGGACCCGCAGCTGGCCATCATGATCACAACTGCTGGCGCCTGCCTTGTGATCGCCGAGCCGGCGGGGTAGTGGCTGGACAGAGGGCGGGCAAGGACGATCGATCCGAAGCTGGCGATGGTTCCGGTCTCGGATCTTCCACCGCCGCTAATCTCGACGAGGTCGCCTTCGGCAAACCCCTCGGTGGATAGGACGTCCAACC